>CM047511.1:28757042-28792789 GCA_026122265.1 Ammodytes dubius | reverse complement strand
TAAAGGCCTTACTCATTTTTATACATAGTGGGCGTCCTGGGGAAATGCACCTGTTGGAAGACCAAGAAGAAGTCATTTACAATAATCTTCACCTCATCACTTGATAGTGTGGAAAGACTTGAGGCAGTGGTGGATGATGCCATCTTTAGTAACTAGCTTCTTGTCCTTGAAGTCCATTTTATATAATATGTCATGACGGTCCATCCAGTAGTTGTTGATATATCAACCTTGACCAAAGTTCTGCACCGACTTACAGACTAACAGATATTTCCATCCTTACATAAATCTAAGATGAGGAAATGATTCATAGAGATCCTGTCCCTCCTCTGTTTATTACCGTACACATGTCAGCACTATACTTTGAGCTTTGACTTAGGAAGCTGGACAGGTTATGAAGGTCTCAATTGGCTGGTGTTGATACACCATGTTCACTACATCAGAGCTTAGTTTACAAATGTGTCTATTTCACGTCAAAAACAGCCTCAGGCGTTGGTAAAAACCTACGAATTGGAGGATTTTGTTTTCAGAATTTTGTTTCCATCACACTTTTCTGATTGTATACTTCGAAAGGCGCATAGCAGCAGGGTGATGGATACCTAGCTATAGAGATTCCCCTTGCTATCATCTCACACTTTTTGGCACAATTTTGCGAATTAGAGGATTTGTATTTATTTAATTTCCATCTGCGAAGCTTCAAAAGATCCTCTCCTCCCTCCTTCTCCCTGTCCACACCCACTTTTCAGCACCACAATATGCCCTTTGACCTGTGAAGCTAGATAGGTTACGAAGTTCTCAACTGTCTGGTTTTGATACAGCATAAGTGATGTCATGCATACAGTGTTTTTCTACCTTTGTGGTAAATCTGTCTGCAGTGTATCTGCTGTCATGATGATGAGTAGGTGTGAATGGGCGTCTGCACGATTTGTACTTTTTTTTCCTTTTACACTGTGGACACGGTATTGACCTAAAGCTTGTGTACGTCAGCAGGGTGACCTTTATGTCGGAGCCATGTCCGGATGGTCTGCTCTGTCTGGGTGTTACCGTGGCAGCACTGTGGGATTTTCACACATCGCAATGGAATGCCCGGAACTTCAGGTGTCATTTTAGAACAACATTTTTTTTTGGCTGCAAGCTTGAGTTATCCATGTTGGGTAAAGACTTTGCTGTGTGTGGTGAGAGAGAGAGATAGAGAGAGAGAGAGAGAGAGAGAGAGAGAGAGAGAGAGGAGAGAGGAGAGAGAGAGAGAGAGAGAGGAGAGAGAGAGAGAGAGAGAGAGAGAGAGAGAGAGAGAGAGAGAGAGAGAGAGAAGAGGAGAGAGAGACACTGTGTGTGTGTGTGTGTGTGTGTGTGTGTGTTTTTGTATCCTTCTGTAGCTTCTTACTGCTGGACCACTAATTGGCACATCAATCATATGTGTTTAATCACAGTAGCCTACATATCCCAATCTTAAATAGGTCCATAGCAATCATAAAAAATAATACGATACATAAAAGTAACATAAAAATATACATAAAATATCCAATATATCAGGCATTTTAGGAATGTGTGTGCAAGCTCATGCCAGTGTTTACAGAGTCCAGATGAGAATTCAAAGCAGCTCTTCCCAGGAATTGTTAGAGCCTCAACAATGCTTTTGTCTGACTCATTCAAACAACACAGTAATGGCAAATATTTGCACATGCACAAATGGCTAACACCTTTAGAGAAAACTACACTTGGAATTTTCACTTTTTAGGCTTTCATTCCAGTAAGATTCTAAAAAAAATGTTGGTTGGTGGAATTTAGTTAATTACTGCATTTATCCTCTGGCTAGGGCGAGTCGGAATTAAATCACGTCTCAGTTCATTCCTGTGGATATATTTATAGACCACTCATTACAATGGAAGCTGTATACAATACATCACATCACAGCTGTGCACCTGTAGTATTTCCTCTGCACTTTCACAAGAGCTATTTAAGAAGGGAAACGCCTGGCCCTTCATAGTCGCTCGTTACGTTATGTTAATGTTAAGGGAAACTTTTCCATCTGCTAAAAGGGTTTACCCCCTTCCTCGGTCATCTCTTATGACCGAATTGTTTAAAAAACCAAACTTATTCCGCTGGCAATTTTCATACCATTACAAATATCTGGTGGTCATTTTAATAAGAGAAACATCCTTGTGCGGAGGAAACTATTTGAGCACAGGTGGTTTGGAATAGGGAGGCCTTAGAGAGAGATGAAAGAGAGGCAGACAGAGGAAAAACAGTGCTCTTTGGAGTGTTTATTGTGTTTTGAATGCATTGGCTCAGTCTGTGTCCTCTACACAGGGTGTGGCCATCCAGTGATTACTTCTGCAAAGTTCCTTACTGGAATAATGAGTCAGTCACACTCAGGAAATCAACAGCATGAACAGACTACAACTCACTCACATGTGCTTTCTGGCTCAAGGGCTGCTTGATGCTTTTGCTAGTTTAGTTTAGATTTTATTTCACTTGCAAACAATACAAAAACACGTAGTGATAAATTGTATATACGTATATTTGTGGTTGCGGCAGGGACCTGTAAGGCTTGCAGGTATTATGAAAACCATACCCACAATTGTTTTTTGAATATTAGAATAGAACACAATGAAAAAATCTATCCAAAATAATCAAGTAAATCAATAACAATCGAGGTAATCAAAACAATAAACAATTAAAAAACAAGAAGAAAATACAAAAACAACAGTCAAATACATCTGTTTATATCGGTTACAAAACTATCAAAGTGTAGGGACTATAGGCCTATACAATATACACCCATATATATTATACTGTATATGTATTTAAACTTAAATAGCAAAGAGTCATGTTTAACATATGAAGCAAATCATTCCTGTTTCAAACTGCCATTGCTTACCGTTCCCACAGTCATGGCTAATCTGCAGTCTTCGGGATACCTGTGGATCTGGCAGAGCAAAACCTGCCAATGACTGGAAAACTCTCTGCCCTGCACGCTGCCAAAACCTCAGACACCAATTACAGAAGTGCACTTGGAGCTGAGATGTGTCAAATATTGTCCTGGGAAAAGATTTGAGTATTATTTGTGGCTGTTTCTGCCCACAGCCTGTTTATTTTGAGTCACGGTCAAATCAGTCATAGCTGCTTGGCACCACCCAAAACCCACACAACTGGCAAACGTGAATATTGTCTGGGTCTGCGGAGGTTCACAAATGTTGGGGGGTATGCAAATGTACTTAGCAGAAAAAGCACCAACCTAAAAAACATTGTGGATACTAGTAGGATGCCTTTGTTAAGTTAAAAACTGCCATGGCCCGAAAAGAACTCCAGAATTAAATCAGACACATATGAAATATTTGATCTGTTTTGTTTGGTTATTAAAGTAATATTTTTTTCCAAATATGTATTTTCAAATTCCAGATGGTCCTAGTTGTTCAGCAATTTCGCAATTGAGTAACAAGCTAACGTTTTGTTCAGTCTGAAAGCAGGAGCCAATTTTCACCTCATGTCATCTGTGCAAAGCTGACTTCTTGACTGTCTGTTTGCCCCAAACATTGAATACACTGTGTGGTTGCTTTAAGCTAGCTAATAATGTACGTGCCAACACTGGCATAGGGAGTGTACCTGTTTTTTTTGTCTCCACTTCTGTCTGTCTGTCTGTCTGTCTGTCTGTCTGTCTGTCTGTCTTCCATCTGTCTCCATTCACAACATTATTTGATCAAGTTTAATCAGCAGGAGGTACTCAGGTTTTTCCATCGACTTTGTATGCAACCCTGGATCACTACAAATGTCTTTGCTTTCTACACAGTAACAGTAAAACCAAGCTGGCAACTCTTTGAGCTAAACGCTAACTGATGTGTAGCCCAATGTGTTTACCATGTTTCATCATCTTAGTTTCGTCTGTTAAGCATGCCAACATTTGCTAATTAGAACTATACACAAAGTACAGATGAGGCAGATGCAGATAGCAGTTATTTGCACTGATTCTGATCATAAACCAAATTATTCAACACATTTGCATTAATTTTACATGATAAAGGTGCAAGATAAAAACTCAAGGCATACCCAAAGTTATTTATCCTGAAGGGAACTTGATTGTATGTACCAAATTCATTGACAATCCCTCAAATAGTTGTTGAGACAAGACGCTAAAAACTGAAAATGTCCAAAAATTGATGGTGGTCTCATAAACTAATGGGATCACCAAATTCGGTAAGATTCTCACTCTGGGAACCAAGAAATAATCTGAATAAAATGTAATGGCAATCCATCTAATAGTTGAGGATATATTTCAGTCTGGTTGGATAGAGAGAAACTGTTGTGACAGACGCCTTGATATTTGATCGGCACCTGTTACTGTCAGCTTCCCTGTGAAACTATCTTCCCCAAATTAATATCAACAAGAAAGAACTGCAAGGTTTCACATCTGGAAATGCTATTTATGCGCCGCATAGCTGCAGCACAATGTCATCTCTGAGAATCATTACAACCGTCTGAGTTTACGCTGCGTTTTTTTGTGTGCGTCCTCCGCCCATCCACTCTTGAGGTATTTTTGGGTTGTTGGACAAACTTCTCCGAAACATGTGTTAGACATTTTTCGCTCCCAAGTGACAGACATTTTTAGTGGAGTGATTTTCCTTTCTTTCAGCACTTAGATCACTGCATTCTTCTCTAACATGTTACAGAACAAATAATATTTTCATTAGTTTTTGCCCCTTCCTTTGGTTCCTGCATTCGTGAATCAACAAGGAATCCAAACGGTGCTTTTTTCCCACATACCATCACATACCAAAACAATATTCACCCCAAAAACTGAATGAGGGTCATTGTACACGATTTTGGTGTCCACTGTCGGTGTGAGTGATATTGTACTGTCTGGGAGTTTTCCAACGTCTGTGGGCTCTGGTAAATCTATTGAGCCATTCTCTGCCTCTCTGGGTTTGAATTGGCAGATACTGTATGATTTCACTATGACCGATACTCGCCGCTTGTTGATGTTATGACTTGGCTATATCCCCCTTTTTACACTGTAGTTGTTCATAGATCAAGCATAATGAAGCTAGACCAACATTCTATTCATACAATGTCCCCTAACAACACTGTTCAAATGAAAAAAGTTAAGAAAACTAAAAACTTTCAAGGAAACTGTGTTCACAAGATTCTTTAGTTTTTAGGCAAACAGTAACTGTTAAGTTTTAAGGAAAACTGCCAACATTTGAGCCAACTAATTATCTTTGGTTAACATTCATATTTAAAGGTGAAGTGAGCGGTTTATTTATGCTTAATATAAGTGTTAAATCACTCTTTATTCATACAGTGATAACTTACATAATGTGCGTGTTTCATAAAGCCGATCGCTCAGTCAGCTGCTCTGCATGTAATCGGCAAATACACTTATTGGAGGATCCCGAAAATTTTATCCAATCACAAGAGAGAACGCTACAAACCGACACCCGTCTCACTCATGGTCTCACTGCCGGGGCACACCAGAGGACAGATGGGTGAATGTTTATGCGCCTGTTTATGGCGGAGCAGGTAAAAATCCTTCCCAATGTCTGTTTTGATGGTTTTTATCATGTTTTATCACACTTATGGATCTGAGATGATGCTAGATAACTCGCACTTGAAGACCGCAGTGCATTAATGTGGTGACGTAGGGACGAGCGAGGGGACTGCTAACTGCAGTAACTGACAGGAAGTTATCTAAAAGAACCATTCCGCTTACAGAACTTTAATGTGAAATAAGTTTTGAATTTTACATTGTTAGATTTTCCAAAAAGTACAAGATGTTTTAAAATCTATAATTAGTTGGCAGTTTTTTTTGTAGAATTTCTGAGTTTTCATAAATTTTCAAACTTTGAACTTAGTGAACAGAGAACTTCAAACCAAAAAATTTAAAAGTCAGGGGGTCATCAAAGTCTTTCAAATAAATTGTCTGAGAACCACTATGGTCTGTAACAACTTTTGCTCTATAGAGTAAACGTTAAGATGTTTCACTGCTGTTGGCACTAGATTATACGTCAAAGTTTCACCAAATCTGTAGGCGTTATCTTCTTGTAAACATGAATGCCTGTACCAGATTTAATAGAAATCCATCCAATAATTGTTGAGATATTTCAGTTAGGACCACAGTGGTGGACCAAAAGACATACTGACAACCTTAAAACAGCTAGTGTTGCAAAAAAATATAGCATATGTATATGTCTATACAGTTTTTTTCCCGATTGCTTTCGTACATTGGTCACAACTGAAGCCACATGTTCAAAACTCTTAACACAGTGTGCACATCCAACATGCACATCTCACCTCCGAAATGCACTACTGTAACATGACGTTACAGAAATATTTATTCTAAAGTACAGTTGTGTCGAGGATGCCGTCACAGCCAAAACATGTTCTGAATCCAAACACTGTAGGAAAGAGACTTGTAGTCACTTGAACAGAAAGTATAAGCCAGTCAAAGATGCATTCACTCTAAAGTAACACCAGATTCCTGAATTTCAACAACACCCATTTCCCACTCAACTGGGTGGGCAGTACAGACGTGCAGTGATGAGCTATAAAAAGAGCTAGACAGACAAGAAGATAGAGAATAGGAAAGTATGCATATCGGAGGCCGGGCACTAGCAGGTGGGCTCCAGGTGGCTAGACCGTGTAGATGTGCTGCATTCAGCTTTCTCTGAGAACTATGCTCTTCTGGCCACCATGCCAGGTGTTTTCCGTGCTCTCCCAAGAATGACAGAGGATGGAAGGATTGCACTGTATTATAGGCAAAAAGCTCCACTGTAACATTAATACGTTTGGGAAGGAGATTTGACAACTACTAACAAATAAAGCTCTGTGAGATCTTATTAAGATGATTGTGTTTTATGAAAAAAGCATTTATGTGCCTAAGATTCTGAATGGAGTTTCTTAAATGAACTTGAGTAAAAATGCCTCCACAATTGTTGGATGGATTGCCATGAAATTTGGTACGGAAATTCATGTTTCCATGAATTGTAATAACTTTGGTGATTCCCTCACATTTCCTTTAGCGCCATGACAAGGTCAAATCATTTTCAACGTTTTGTTTTATGACTGAATACCTGCGACAATAATGACATTCCCATCAGGCTCAATGTACTGTGCTTTGTGTTGAGTGCTAATTAGCTAATGCTAGCATGCTAACACAAAACACTGATGTGATGTCAATGGTAAGCATTATAATTACGAAACATCAGCATGTTGTCATTTTAAGCATTCTCGGAGCAGCTAGCCTGGTTGTAGACTCTCACTCTTAGTCATAGGATCAACATACAAGCTGCATGAGTTTTTGTCTACCAACCTGGTCTAGTGCTGACTCCATAACTCTTAAAACCTGTGATATCCCTCCACAAACAAGCTCTCCTAATCCTTGATGAAAGACTCAGAACTTTCCGTCACTGTACAATTCTCGTTACAGACGTCTTAGTCTGGGCGTTCTTATCATATTAAATAACTGCTGCCTTGTGTATGAAATTTGTCATTAAAATAGCGTGAGGTGATTGTTAAATTTGGTGGTTGTTATCTTTCAGGGGCTCAGTCGATGTGACGTAAACTTCCGCTGTGCAAAGGATTGTGGGTCAGAATCGCCAAAAGCAAGCTGGTTCCCACAGTAAAAGTTCCTAACGGATGTACAGTAGTAGGGCATCCAGGTAGTTTTCAGCATTCTGCATCTGACCACATGTATTGGGACATCCTAAATATATTTTTTTCCATCATACTAAATAGCAGGGTAGTATGGATATTTGAACACAGCCTATGTATCTGTAACCAAATCCTTCTCATTGTTAGCACTGCCGCCTCTACAGCTACTACTTAGTAATTAAACATCTCAGCTTTTTTCTGTCTAATACAAGTTATCTCATAGTGGCCTTTGTGAAGTCCGTTGACACTGTTTTACATTCAGGGTTCTTATTTGAATTCTCTTGAGGGCCGAGCTACTCTCACAATAGAAAGAGATTGTGATGATTCAAGTTCATGCCAGCCGGAGACATGCTGCCCTTACACCATGGAAACCAGAATGTAATCTCTTTAAGGTCTGTCTGAAGTTACACATCATGGTTTTAGAGGTATTTTAAGGCTTTAAAGGGAAAAGTTAAATTGTGGGAATATCTGCGCTGTATCCGTCCCCCTTCAAAATATCTGCTACTATAAGTGACTGACCATAGAGTGCCAACAGCAGCCTGTAAAACCATCAGCAATAATAAAAAATCTCTTTCGACTTAAATCGGAACGGTCACCACATAAGCCCTGGAGGTGGTCGGACCCGCGTAGACAACTGGGCTAATGTATTTTTCTCTCCTCAAGCTCGTGTTAAGCTGTGTAAACTTAGAACGCCACAAGACTGGAAAGAGAGGGAGGAGAGGAAAATGAAGAGGGGAAAGACTTGTGTGTGTGTGTGTGTGTGTGTGTGTGTGTGTGTGTGTGTGTGTGTGTGTGAGAGAGAGACAGACAGAGAGAGAAAGAGAGTGTATTTGTGTATGTGTGTGTGCGTGTGTGTGAGTGAGTGTGTGTGTGTACTTGTACAGGCATCTTTGTGAGGACCACCATTTTAGCTTTTGACCATCGGAGTGAGGACATTTTTGGAAAGAGAGGACTCACTTCTTCAAAGGCCTATTTGAGGGTTAAGATTAGGTTTTAAGGTTCAAGTTAGAATTTGGTTTATGTTAGGGTGAGTGTAAGGGTTGGAAAGGTATTTAGTTCTGGTGGTTAAGGTTAGGGCTATGGAATGCATTATGTCAATGAGTATCCTCAGAAAGGAAGAAGTACAAGAATGTGCGTTTGTGTGTAAGTGAGTGGGTGTGTGTGTGTGAGAGAGAGAGCGAGAGAGAGAGAGAGAGTGTGTGTATGTGTGTGTGTGTGTGTGTGTAGAGTCTGGGAGAGGAAATGGGCAGCAGGGAGGAGGAATGTGAAACATTTCTGATGCTGGCTGTTTACACGGTAGTCAGCCTATGACATCAGAGTCCAGACTTTATAAATGTCAGAAGGCACAAGAATGAGCAGTTAGCAAACAGCTGCACTGGTCGCACCACACCATCACACACCCACACACACACATACACATACACATACACACAGGTTATACACAGAGAGAGAGACTGCAGCTCCATCCACAACACAAGCCCCCATGGACCGACTACTGTGTGACTGTGTGATAACGTTGGCTGTGCTGCTGTGTTTGGCTACACAGGTGAGGCCTGTTACAATATTTTTTTTCTGAATGAGATGATTTAATGTTGTGAGTATTTGTGAATGGGTGAGAGAGAGAGGGGAGAGAGAGAGAGAGAGAGAGAGAGAGAGAATGGATCTTGAACAATTGAAGCAGAGATGTTTTTCTTAGCTCAATTTATTGTTTCAAGATTGATGGATATTGTTGTAAGATTTTTTTGTTATGCATTATCTCAGTGTGATCATTCATTCAAAAAAAAATGTGTGTGAAGGAACATCTGATAGTCTACCCTTAGTGGAATTAAGGTCAGAAAAAGCTTTGTTTGCAGGATATTCAAGCATGTGACTGTAAGACAAGTGGGACTCTCATAAACAAGTTTAACTTTTTATTATCTGTAAGTTGTTTTGATGATTAATTGAATGGCTGTTTAGTGTGTCGAATGTCAGGAAAATAGTTGTCCTTAGGGTTAGGGTTAGGGTTAAGGAATGTCCTTCACAATTTACAAAATCAAAACAACAGTGCTAACATGAATAACTTACAACCAGCTTATTGTCTGATCATGATGACCAGGTCAGTATATATTTGAATAAATTGCTGCACTTTTATCAATGTAATATGGTTTATTTTAGTATTTCAGTTATTTCTTCTTTTTTGATTTCATCCTGTTTCATTATTTTTCATTCATATCTTTGCTTGTGGATATAGTCTGTGGACAGGTGTTGAAAACTAGCATGTATGATTAAACACTCAAGCAATGCATCTGGTTTGATAGTTTGGCAGATATTAGATAGATAGATAGATGGATGGATAGATAGATAGATAGATAGATGGATAGATAGATAGATAGATAGATAGATAGATAGATAGATAGATAGATAGATAGATAGATAGATAGATAGATAGATAGATAGATAGATAGATAGATAGATAGATAGATAGATAGATAGATAGATAGATAGATAGATAGATATATAGATAGATAGATAGATAGATACTTTATTGACCACAAAAGAAACTCTGAAAACAATTGGACGCAAGGCAAAAATCTTTGTCTATGACCCTTTAACCTGTTCCCATGTCCAATCCAATCCAATCCAATCCAACTTTATTTACAAAGCACACTTAAAAACAACAGATGGCGTCCATGTGTGTGCTGTCCCTGTGTTGCAGATGTTGTGCCAGCTGTGTGACATGCCCTGCCACTGCCCGGCCCGGCCCCTCAGTGCCCCTCCGGCGTCCCGATGCTGCTGGACGGCTGCCGCTGCTGCCAGGTGTGCGCCCGGCAGAGGGGGGAGCAGTGCACCGAGAAACTGCCCTGTGACGGACAGAGAGGGCTGCAGTGTGACTACAGCATCAGCCTGCCCGGAGACCCTGGGGAGTGTGTCAGTGAGTAACCAAATTTTTACATTTTTAATTTTTTGTATTATTATCAATTGATGCGGTATGTCATGACACAACAGCTAGATACAGTACAAAAACAGCATTGTGTGGATGACATGACAATACGAGAAAAGCAAGCAGACATAAGACAAACGAACAAACAAACAAAACAAAGAAGAAAGAAAGAAAGAAAGAAAGAAAGAAAGAAAGAAAGAAAGAAACAAGCAGGAGGGGGGAGCAGTGCACTGAGAAACTGCCCTGTGACGGACTGCATTGTGACTACAGCATCAGCCTAGCTGGAGACCCAGGGAAGTGTGTCAGTGAGTGCTGCCTCTTCTTCTAAATAGGTTCCAATGCCCATACTACACTGCTTTTTAGTATGGTTGAAAAATGTTTAGGATGCCCCAATTCTTGTGGTCAGATAGAGCATGCCTAAAAATGTGAGGTTTGAGATTTTAAGTGTGGATATCAGCATGCTTTTTGGGTGATTCTGAACCATAATCCAATGTGCACTGGAAGTGACGTTACATCGACGTAGTAGCCTCTGAGTAAATACAACCAACGATGATGCAACAGATACAGAATGTAGGCAAGAGCCAAGTTCAAGGCGTGATGTTATCACGAAACAAATGAGTAAAAGTATGTCCCGATTGTTTGCCTAGTCTACTGCATGCTAACTACATACTTTTTATGATCAACTGTATGTAGAATAGAATACAAGATACAAGAAAGAGTATGAGATTTGGAATGCAGCCAAGCACAGAATCACGGAGGCCCTATACATCTATCTGTGTGTGTGTGTGTGTGTGTGTGGGTTACATACAGACAGACAGAGGTGATAGAGCTCCAGTGAGTGTGCATGAGCGCGGGACAAACACACAGTTAAATGTTTAGAGTCTGCTCATTGGAGTGTGACAGACAGGCTGCTGGCGGCGGCGGCAGTGCTCTGACAGAACTCCCAAAACGTTTCAACTTCTATTTCCAGGTCTGCTGTTGACACAATTCCTCTAATGACGGCCCCTTTGAGCATGATAGATTGCAGAGACAACACTTGTGGATTTAAAAACAGACTATTCAGTTTCTCCGCAGCAGAAAGCGGGCCTGGTTTCCCATAAAACTGCATAACCATAGCTCTCTGTGTGTCTCTGTATGTCCCTCTACATCCCATAACCTAGCCCTTCCACTTCCTGATTAAGTTTCCCACATCAATCCAAGGTCGCATGCAAGTGTGGTTGAGAAACTTAAAGCCTCTGGAAACTTTGTCTAAAATAGTTAAAATCTAAATATGGTTTTAAAGTTGGGTGTCTTAATAGGCTTTTACAAAAATCTGATGAAAAAAAAAAGATCATATAGCCTACTATAAAACTTATTAAAAAAAACTTTACTCTACTCTAAACCGTTTGACAGGACTGTGTGGGCGTGGCCTTACCTTACTGTCTCCATGGGAAAAGTCATTGTTTTTATAGAACGTTCGGGCAGAGGACTGCTGTGATTGGTTAAAAATATTTAATGAGTAATAAGAACCAGAGCATAGCCCGCTTCATCTAAACTGAATTTCTGTGAAGTTTAGCAAACTTAAATGACCATATCTTTCATTTGGATTGATAAATCTTACTCTTTGCAGATGCTTACTATTATGCAACTAACTCCCCAAATGACAAAATTAGAAGATCTTTTTAGGGGGCTTTAAAGATGGCGTTCTTTGTTTTGTGTGTTTCCTTGAAGGTAAGGAGGAGATGGGCTGTGAAGTCAACGGCATCTCGTACCAAGAGGGCCAGTCGTTCCAGCCGTCCTGTGACACGTACTGCCACTGCAGAGGTGGAGGGGTGAGCTGCGTTCCCGCGTGCCCTCTGACTGCCCGTCTGCCAACCCCAGACTGCCCCAGCCCACAACTCATCCGCCTCCCAGGGAAATGCTGCAGGGAATGGGTGTGTGAAAACCTGGAGAACTCAGTCATTCAGGATGCCATCACAGGTAAACTTTACAGCCGTATGCACAACTTATGAGGGCTGGATCTCATCAAAAATGCAGAAATATTACAAATGAATGAATTTATAGCAAAGTCACTTAAAAGCGTGACTTTCCCTGACTTGTAGTACAATTATTTCAAGGAGAAGCAACCATGTTGGATTTTCCCGCAAGAATCCAAATATGACATTTCTGCGCGTACCCAAGCATGTTCCACATATAAACAGGAGAAGAAGAAGCTCCAAAGGCTATGTAACGTAACTGTTAACTAAAATAAACTAAATGGTGCAACACTCATACCTCATCCACAATTAGAACGTGCGGCTCGCGGGCTGTGTTCTCCGGTGGTCCAGCTTGCTTCTCGCGCTGCTGCAGGTGTGTTTGTCCGGTGCGGTTGAGGTGTTTGGCCGTTGCTCTCAGCTTGCTGTTGCTATAGCGCTGAAGCTCACTTTACCGCCACTAGCGCCATCATTGACAAGTCATTTCTGAATTCTGTTTAGTGGACCTTTAAATGAAGAGCTAAACATTGAAAGACATCTGCATGCTTAATGAAGATTCCTTAGATATGATTGATCGAACTCTCATGTCCTTACTATATAAATCTACATGTAGCAGCAGATTAGCTTAGCTTTGCTTAATGACTGGAAACAGAGAGGGACAGCTAGCCTGGAACTGTCTTAACACAGTAATATGATCTGCCAACCAGACCCTCTAAAGCTCAAATGATCACATTCTAATTTATTTGCTGTAATAATTATCTGGAGCCAAAATGTTAAAACAACATGTAGTTTTTAGCCCCTCACAAAGCTAGCTGTTTCCACCTGTTTCAAGTCTTTATGCTAAGCTAGGTCAGCCACGTCCTGGCATGCAGCTTCATACATGTATTTAATAAACAGACCTTATAGTAGTATAGATATCATTTTCAAGCTCTTTGCACAAAAATAAATTAGTGTGTTTCCCCCAAAAAGTTGAGTTATTCCTTCCTGGATATTCACTACATATTTCCCAGTGTCGGGTGCCAGATGAATGTCCACATGCATCATCGCCGTAGCATTTCTCCGCTACAAATGTTGCTCATTGATGATTTGTCCATATGGCAACGTAACCCTCGCTGCATTTATTTGAGGTTTGTCACTGGTGGTCATGTCTGGAAGTTTTTACTGGCGTGTGTCTGGCCAAAGGAAAACTCACAAAGTTCAAATATAACCCACATTCTCTGGAAAAGTCTAAACTTATTTTTTCTCCCCAGTAACCAAGTTTTCCTAGTTTCATAACAACAACCACCACAGCTGTGTAACACTTACACGTATGAAACCATGTAGAGGCTATTACTGCATTAAAAAGAGTGTGTGTGTGTGTGTGTGTGTGTGTGTGTGTGTGTGTGTGTGTGGGTATGTTTGTGTTTGTATGTGTATGTGTGTGTGTGTGTGTGTGCATTTGTGTGTGTGAGAGTATGTGTGTGTGTGTGTGTGTGTGTGTGTGTGTGTGTGTGTGTGTGTATGTATGTGCATTTGTGAGTGTGCATGAGTGTGTGTGTGTGTGTGTACAGTATCTCACAAAAGTGAGTACACCCCTAACATTTCTTCAAATATTTCATTATATCTTTCCATGCGACAACACTGAATAAATGACACTTTGATACAATGTCAAGTAGTCAGTGTACAGCTTGTATAACAGTGTAAATTTACTGTCCCCTCAAAATAACTCGACACACAGCCATTAATGTCTAAACTGTTGGCAACAAAAGTGAGTACACCCCTAAGAAAAAATGTCCAAATTGGGCCCAAAGTGTCGATATTTTGTTTTGCCATCATTATTTTCTAGCACTGCCTTAACCCTCTTGGGCATGTAGTTCACTAGAGCTTCACAGGTTACAACTGGAACCCTCTTCTACCCATTCATGACGACATCAAGGAGCTGGTGGATATTAAGAGTCCTTGCGCTCCTCCATCTCCCGTTTGAGGATGCCCCAAAGATGCTCAATAGGGTTTAAGACTGGAGACATGCTTGGCCAGTCCATAACCTTTACCCTCAGCTTCTTTAGCAAGCCAGTGGTCGTTCGGAGGGGTGTTTGGGGTCGTTATCATGTTGCAGTACTGCCCTGCGGCCCAGTTTATGAAGGGAGGGGATCATGCGCTGCTTCAGTATGTCACAGTACATGTTAGAATTCAATGAACTGTAGATCCCCAGTGCTGGCAGCACTCATTTAGCCCCAGACCATGACACTCCAACCACCATGCTTGAATCTAGACAAGACACACTTGTCTTTGTACTCCTCACCTGGTTGCCGCTCCACACTCTTAACACCATCTGAACCAAATAAATGTATTTTGGTCTCATCAGACCACAGGACATGGTTGCAGTAATCCATGTCCGTAGTCTGTTTGTCTTCAGCAAACTTTTTGTGGGGTTTCTTGTGCATCATCTTTAGAATAGGTTTTCTTCTGGGATGACAGCCATGCAGACCAGTATGATGCAGAGTGTGGCGTATGGTCTGAGCACTGACAGGTTGACCGCCCACCCCTTCAAGCCCTTCAGCAATGCTAGCAGCACTCATACGTCTATTTTCCAAAGCCAACCTCTGTGTACGACGCTGACCACGTGCACTCAACCTTCGTAAACTGGGCCGCAGGGTGGTATTGCAACATGATAACGACCCCAAACACACCTCCAAACGACCACTGCCTTGCTAAAAAAGCTGAGGGTAAAGGTTATGGCCTGGCCAAGCCTGTCTCCAGACCTAAACCCTATTGAGCATCTTTGGGGCATCCTCAAACAGAAGGTGGAGGAGCGTAAGGTCTTTAATATCCACCAGCTCTGTGATGCTGTCATAAATGGGTGGAAGAGGGTTCCAGTTGTAACCTGTGAAGCTCTAGTGAACTACATGCCCAAGAGGGTTAAGGCAGTGCTGGAAAATAATGGTGGCCACACAAAATATTTACACTTTGGGCCCAATTTGTAAATTTTTTCTAAGGGGTGTACTCACTTTTGTTGCCAGCAGTTTAGACATTAATGGCTGTGTGTCGAGTTATTTTGAGGGGACAGTAAATTTACACTGTTATACAAGCTGTACACTGACTACTTTACATTGTATCAAAGTGTCATTTATTCAGTGTTGTCCCATGGAAAGATATAAAGAAAAATGTGAAGAAATGCGAGGGGTGTACTCACTTTTGTGAGATACTGTATGTATGTGTTTGTGTGCATGTGTGTGTGTATGTGTGTGTATGTGTGTGTGTATGTATGTGTTTGTCTGCATGTGTGTGTGTATGTGTGTGTGTATGTATGTGTTTGTGTGCATGTGTGTGTGTATGTGTGTGTGTATGTGTGTACGGGAGGGAGGGGGCTGTGGGGGAAATGAAGCCACTCTCAAAACATCTGGAATTCCAAACAGTGTCGAAGTCAGACAACATGATGTGAGCAGCGAAGGAACATTTTGTTCTTGGATTCGAAACCTGCGATGTCATCGGTGACAATCAGCTGTTTGTTATGACTTCTACATGTTAGCTTTGGGAGGCACAACATTTTAGCTCCAAATTGTTTTATTCACAAAAATCCAAAACATCGGATTAGAATTGAACTGGGAATTTTGGTGAGCAAGAGACAATCAGATTAGACATTAAGGTCAGTGGAGGCAAAACAGTGAGGTGACTGAGTTCGATCAGTTCTTATTTTAGTGCAGACTAGGGTTAGCCTGGTTCTACCAGACCATCTTACTTCATTTCATTTGTACAGAAGGTCTGGAATCGCTCAATTGACAAACGTTAACTCACTTGAAGGCGGGTGTCTGTTGAAGTTTAAAACTATTGGATCTGCCCAGTGCCACTCTGGATCTGCCAACCAACCATGTCATTTGCAGGCTTCTGAGCCACTCCTTCTGTTCGCTGATTGGACCGGCAGAAATCTGTCCGAAAACCTAAGAATACACCGCACACCCAGACTGACTACTGAAGGGAAATGAAAATTGAGCGGAAGTAGTAGGCGGGCGGTGCCAGGCTAGACTAGGGTCCCGAACGAAGAAAGTTAGGGAAACGTTTTTCAAGATTCTGCATAAGGGGAATGGGTCAGGTGCATACCAGTGTCCCTAAATACACGCATTGTACGATTACCTCCCCATTGAGTCCTAATTCAGTTGATTAACAGACAGACAGATTTGGTGTGGCTCACACCTACAATGAGATTATAATCTGTAATGTCCATTGCAAACAAATGTCCAAGCTAGTCATGGGTATATGTTTCAAAAATACACAACCCTCTTAAATTAAAATATCCTTCTCTTGATAAAGAACAAATACATATATTTTAAACCAGATTTAAATACTGTAGATATTTTTCTAAAACTTGAACAAAACATGAGCTATGGTGGATGAAATCTGGCTTTACTTCTTACTCTTTCGTCTTTGTTTCTGTTTCTCCAGCCATGAGACCGGGCAGATTGTGGCCGTCTCTCCCGAACAACCACCCTCTAAACAGACTGCCCGCCTACACCTGTCAGGAGCAGAGCACCCAGTGGAGCGCCTGTTCCCAGAGCTGTGGGGCCGGGGTCTCCACAAGGGTCTCCAACAAGAACCCGGCCTGCAAGCTACAAATGGAAACCAGACTTTGTAAAGTGAGGCCTTGCCATGCAGTTCAGCCAGCTCCAAGGCAAAGACTGGTGAGTGCTTATCACATTGTTATTCCTGTTGTTTAATTCTACTGGCTGTATGCTATTTAACTTCTATCTCTCCATAAATCCCATCATGTTGGTGTCCTGGAGAAAAGCACCTGTTGGAAGACGAAGAAGAAGTTCTATAGAATAAATAACTAAATACAGCTTTACCTCATCACTTGATATTGTGGAAAGACTTGAGGCAGCAGTGGATGATGTAAATACTCCAAACGGGAGGGGTTAGCAAGGATGCTTTGAAATCGAGAATCTCACCACTAGATGATGCCAAAGTCCTCAATATTTTCATGCTTCATGATACAATTTTATCACTGTAACGTTGATCTTCGATGTGTGAAAAACTAAACAAGGCCATTGCCTATTTGGATTTTCTCTTCTGACTTGCCTCTGTGTGTGTTTTTGCTGTTTTCTTAGTGGGGACATCAGGGGTGGTGCAAGGCCAGCTACACATCCCCGGGGCCCATTCGTCTGGTTCACCAGGGCTGCTACAGCACCCACGCCTACCAGCTGCGCTACTGCGGACAGTGCACTGACTCCCGCTGCTGCACGCCTTACCAAACCACCACCGCTGAGGTCACCTTCCGCTGCCCGACCGGCTCACTGCTCCAGAGACCTGTGATGATGATCCACTCCTGTGTTTGCCATGACAACTGCCCCTACTCTCCTTACTCTAACCCTCTGCTGTGGGGATTCAGGCCCTGATATGGCTGTTTGAGCACTGATTCGCTCAGAACTGAAAGACTTCACTGACGGAAAGAGAAACCTTATGTATCACCAGGCTGATCCACGTTATTAGGAACGCTCTAAACAATGGACCTTTAAAGAGAAAAAATATAATTGTAGGTGAAATATGTGATTTAGATGGGATGAACGTTGATCTTCACACATGCAATCTGCACTTATTCTCAACTAATTTATAATCCAACACCATGGGAAGCCGTTATTCTGGTAAATTTCTACCTTGCCCAAGAATCAAAATTGATCGGCAACATCTAAAGAAAGCAAGAAGGCAAACTTAATTTATAATATGCAAGATTCAAAGTGCCTTGCAAGAAGAACAAGAGGGAAAGAGGGAGATATAAGAGACAACACATACTGTATATATAAATGAGAGTGAAGTTTGCGTATAAACCACAAGGTAAAAGTTATAGAATTAAGACAACAAGTGGGTTAAAAGAAAGATGTGCACTGATTGGCCTTCTCTGAGACTCCTAGATGCCAGAAGACAACACAACTCCTTTCAGTACAGAGGTGCCTTGTATGTAAAAAAAATTGACATGAAGCTAAAAGATGAAAAACTAAAGCAGAACATTGACTAGTCATATAGGCGTGATGTGATTTAAACATTGCTGACGTTTTCCAAAACTTTATACTTAAAGTGGTTCTAACTCTTTTAAAGTTCCTTTAAGTGACTATGAGGAAATTTCAGTATTTTCTTTACTCTAGCACCACCTTTGGACAAAAGCACTAGTTGAGCGCTTGCTGTCCTAAAGATCATTGGTATTCCGTGCGGCGGAGCATGCATTTGTTCAGGAAATGAGTTTAGTGAAAGAGAAACAGCAGGATGCATTGCGATGAGGTTATATGACGAAAGTGAAGAAATTTTAACTTTTTTTTAGTACAATTCGGGAAACCCAGGCTTTTCCAGTCTGCCTACCGTAAATCGGGTAAACTGGTAAACTCGAGCAAAGGCACTAATTATAACTATAAAAAAATAGCATTCTTTTCGCTGATGGTCTCATTTGCTGTTACAGGTCATCTATGATAATCAGAGGAAAACTGAAACTGTTTTATAAACATTTAAAAGTTCCTTGTAGATTCTTTAAGTAGAAAAAGCAGGACTGGAAATGTCATATGGATCTGAAAGTTTTAGTTGGGAAGAAATCCCAATATACTAACACAGGGTTAAAATGTTTGGGCAATACGCCGATGACGTTTCAATATTTATGTATAACCCTACCATGAAGAAAAAAAAATTAAATCTTCAAATTCAAATGCAATGTTTTTTCATCGAAAAAAGATTTAAATTATGAGTTTAGGACAGTTGTCCATGATTCTAATTTGGTCATAAAGATAGTTTTAAAAACATATTACACTGCTAACCAGTCTTTAAGAGCAAATTTAAATGACTTAAAAGATAAGTTTGGTAGAAACCTATGCCACAGAATGACCCCAACCTTTGTGTTGACAGATATTTTTTCTGACGTGAGCAATGCAACGTTTATCTTGTACAGTTTTGTTTGATTTTAGTCAGACGACATTGCACTTATTTTTTCTTATTTCCGTTTTGTTGTAAATAATTTGGACATAAAACTGTCTCCTATGCATATTGATAAATGTTTAAAATATTTTACACATGTCCTGCCTTTTTTCACTCTAAAATTATTTTTGTGTTTTTGATTTTGTATTTTGTTGTATAATAGTATTCACAATTTTATATCATATGTCATTTTGTACATACTTTTTTACATACACTACCTTTACCATTGTTCAACTTAATCATAATTAATAATCATTGTAGCCTACAGTACACCTCTATGAGCTGTTGGAAAGTTGTTTGATGCATACACACAATACAAAGAACCACAGAAGTCATTTGTTTCACATGAAAGGTCAAGCCAAAAATAATGACTAGTATTCCTAGTAAATGCTTTTTTGTGTCTGTGTCTTCATTACATTTCTGCACTGAAGCAAGCACCCTGCACACACACACACACACACACACACACACACAACACACACACACACACACACACACACACACACCATACACACACACACACACACACACACACATACACACACACACACACACACACACACATATATATATATATATATATATATATATATATATATATATATACAGGTGAAACTCGAAAAATTAGAATATTGTGCAAAAGTTCATTTATTTCAGTAATTCAACTTGAAAGGTGAAACAAAATATATTATATAGACTCATTACATGCAAAGTGAGATATGTGAAGCCTTTATTTGTTATAATTGTGATTATTATGGCTTACAGCTTATGAAAACCCCAAATTCAAAATCTCAGAAAATTAGAATATTACATCAAATCAATAAAAAAATCATTTTAAATACAGAAATGTCGGCCCTCTAGAAAGTATAATCATGCATATGTACTAAGTACTTGGTTTGGGCCCCTTTTGCACAAATTATTGCCTCAATGCGGGGTGGCATGGACGCTATCAGCCTGTGGCACTGCTGAGGTGTTATGGAAGCCCAGGTTGCTTTGATAGAGGCCTTCAGCTCGTCTGTATTGTTGGGTCTGGTGTGTCTCATCTGCCTCTTGACAATAGTCCATAGTTTCTCTATTGGGTTCAGGTCAGGAGAGTTGTCTGGCCAATTAACACAGTAATACCATGGTCAGTCAACCAGTTACTTGTGGTTTTGGCACTGTGGACAGGTGTCAAGTCTTGCTGGAAAAAGTAATTCAGCATCTCCATAAAGCTTGTCAACAGACAGGAGCATGCAGTGCTCTAAAATCTCCTGGTAGACAGCTGTGGTGACTTTGGACTTGATAACACAGTGGACCAACACCATCAGATGACATGGTGCCTCAAATCATCACTGACTGTTGAAACTTGACAGTGGTCTTCAAGCCCCTTGGATTTTGTGCCCCTCCACTCTTCCTCTAGACTGTGGAACCTTGATTTCCAAATGAAACGCAACATTTAATTTGGATCAGTGATGATTTGAGGTATCGTTGCATTGGTCCACTGTGTTATCAAGTCCAAAGTCACCACAGCCATCTACCAGAAGATTTTTGAGCACTTCATGCTTCTGTCTGTTGACAAGCTTTATGGAGATGACAATTTCCATTTCCAGCTAGACTTGGCACCTGCCCACAGTACCATAAACCACTGGTAACTGGTTGACTGACCATGGTGTTACTGTGCATGAATGGCCAGACAACTCTCCTGACCTGAACTCCATAGAGAAACTATGGACTATTGTCAAGAGGAAGATGATACACACCAGACCCAACAATACAGACGAGCTGAAGGCCACTATCAAAGCAACATGGGCTTCCATAACACCTCAGCAGTGCCACAGACTGATAGCATCCATGCCATGCCGCATTGAGGCAAGAATTTGTGCAAAAGGGGCCCAAACAAAGTACTTAGTACGTATGCATGATTATACTTTCTAGAGGGCCGACATTTCTGTATTTAAATTTTTTTTTTTATAGATTTTATGTAATATTCTAATTTCTGAGATTTTGAATTTGGGGTTTTTATAAACTGTAAGCCATAATAATCACAATTATAACAAATAAAGGCTTCACATATCTCACTTTGCATGTAATGAGTCTATATAATATATTTTGTTTCACCTTTCAAGTTGAATTACTGAAATAAATGAACTTTTGCACAATATTCTAATTTTTCGAGTTTCACCTGTATATATATACACCCTGCATCTGAAGGCTTGTCAAACCAGATGACATTGTGTGATAGCGTGATGACATCTAGTGGACAAAAGTATCTATTACTGAGGCTGAAGGCAGTCTTAATAGCTTCGTGAACATCATCAAAAGATTAGAAAACATTTTTAAATGCACACTCAGCTCAGGGTCAAATCAAGCTGTTTATGGAAAGTATGGCAAGCCGTTGGACAGGCAAAACACTGCAGTGAATAGGATAAAAATAACTCATTATACGTACATCTCAAAAAACACCTAGATGTTGGATAACACCATTTAAAATCTTTATTTCATTTATACAACACATTAGTGTCCAAAGTTATTACAGAGCAGATTCTGGATACAGCCTATTTTCATTTTCTAAATAGAAACAATACTAGTTCAGGTCTCATAAGCGATCAAACTACATATGAACAAATCCTTCTGCAATAACCTTAAGAAAAGTGACTTGTAGTTTAAAAGGCCAGGCAGGCCAGCAAAGCCTTCTCTGCTGGCCTGTAGACTATCAGCACAACACAATGATATATTATTAATAAATTATTATGTCATTGATTACATATATCATTTATACATTTTAATATATCAAATGTTTTCATAATTCCATCTATTTTAAAGAGTTTGTTCACGTAAGTCTAACTATGTAATTGAATTGTTTTTCCTTCTCTTGCGCTGCCTCCAGTGTGCTAATATATGTGCTATTATATATTATCCAATCATATCATTTCCCTAAAACAATTATTTATTTTGGGTAAAACAATATCTGGCCTAGGCCTTCAGAATTCCTAGAGAATCCCCCCGCCGAAGACACTAATGGGGACGATGTGGTTGATTGACATCTTCTTCAACCAATCAGATTTTGAGTTTTCCAAGTTGGGCGTATCCTTTTACACGGCTAGGCCTTCTAGCTGGCCTTGTCGTATACATAGCGCAATCAAGAGGGAAAGTAGCATACTTGAACTACAGCTAGCTAGCCCACATTACTGTCCATGGATAGCAGGCAGCCAGGCACTATGTCAGATCCTTTCTATTTTAGATTAGATTATTTAGATGAGACTTTGTCGAAACACACAGTGTATTACAGAGGAGAAGGACTGGATTTAATGGCCGATTTACTAGGAAGTTTTTTTTTAAGAAAAGCTGGACATTGTGAATCAGGATCGAACAACACCGCAGCTAGCCGCTCTGACCCAGCTGGATGAAGGATCTGTGCGACACTTCACCAATCAGGCAGCAACTAATGAAAGTAGGCCTATAGTTGGCTCATTGCTAATAGTATTGCTGGGAATGTCTGCTAGCCTACTTGCAACCGATCGCTGCCGTGTTTTGTGCTACGCAGGCTTTTCAAACCAGTGTTTACTAGGAGCAGTGTCCACAGGACGCGCTATGTGCGCTGCCAGTGTCGTTCTGCTATTCATTCTTCATGGTAGGACCCGCTAGTACTTAGTGCGCCGCTTCCCAGCATCATTTTTCAGCTTTTTTTTCTTAGCTGCTGCGCTGTCCAACGCTGAAACTACATTGATAGACAGAAGATCTGACAGGGAGTTTTCATCCTGGGGCAGGGTCTGTGATTAAGCTGGTATCTGTCCGTGTGTTTCACATTTACCTTGACTGGTAGTTGCTGACTTGTGGCTGTTTTGAATTTGTTCTTAATTATTTGGTCACAACATTGATTCTCATTAGTGTAATGCAATTTTATTCAACTCGTTAAAGGTTACTGTAACTGCTGCAATCCCTCCTGCAGCTTCAGCAATGGAAGCTTTGAACATGGGCCACTCGGGTTTAATGCACCAAACCTCCACAGGGATGCCAGTGAAAGTGATATGATAACCACAAACATTTAATGACAATTATTGTGTAAAGGACACACTGACGAAGACATTGGCGCAGTAAATCAGAGAGGATTTTATAGCAAGTAACTGATATAACAGGAGGATTACTGTATATCGAAAAGTTCCTGTAATAATACATGAGCATATTATCAGCTCAGAGCAGCACTGTCTAGACTAGAGGATGTGGTAAATGTTGCTTCTAAATGTAATCAGATAATGGATCCCCGTTTAGAAACCTGTGACCTCTTGATACTATGCATCACCAGCAGATTGCTTTTTTCTAATTTACAAACTACAAACTATAAAGTTTTTTCTGTAAATAATAGTGTAACTTTTACTTGGGCTCAGCATGGATTCACTTTATATGATTGGATGCACTGACGAAACCGTCAATTGACGCGATTTCCTGGATGCAGGCAGGTGCAGTAACTCAAACGTGTTATGGAGGCAGGAGCCTAAAACAGGAAGTCTGTTAACCATAGTGTTGACATTCAGTTTCTACCCATAAGGAAGGCTAGCACACTCACAGACATAAGTTATTGTACTAACTGCTCTCCAGAAGACAATGAATAACACATCTTGTCCTCGTGTCAGCTTTGACTTTACAGGGAGGTTCCTGCCTCCTGTGTTAATCGTAGTTTTCATCATTGGTCTGGTTGCTAATGGATGGGGATTGAAGTCTTTGCTGCTCAACTGGAAGAAGCTGGGTAACGTCAATGTCTTTGTTCTCAACCTTGGACTTGCCGATATTTTGTATTTGCTCACTCTCCCCTTTCTGGTGGTGTACTACTTCATGGAGAGTAAGTGGATCTTTGGAGATGCATTCTGCAAGATAACAAGATTCTGCTTCAACATGAACTTATATGGCAGCATTGGGTTCCTCACTTGTATAAGTGTGTACAGGTACCTGGCCATTGTCCATCCAATGAGAGTTCTAGGACGAATTACTGTCACTCACTCTGTGTGGATCTCAGTCTTGGTTTGGCTGTTGGTGAGTGTTCAAAGTCTGCCAGACATTTTCTTCATCAAATCTTCTGTAAACAAAACTGAACGATGTTACGATACCACTGATAACGCCCATGTTGAGGATTATCTGAAATACAGCTTTGGAAGGACACTCACTGGGTTTTGCATCCCATTCCTCATCACACTGGGCTGCTATGGACATGTCATGGTCGTTCTCTGCCGCAACAGTACCATCGACAAAGTACTGAAACAGAGGAGTTTGAGGTTGTTGTTCATCTTGATCCTTCTCTTCTCTGTATGTTACATCCCCTTTTATCTATTAAAGAACCTGAACCTCTGGGTAAGAGTTCTGACCAAACGCAAGATGTGTCATGAATGGTTTAATGGGGTCTTCATTGCTCATCAGATAAGTCGTGGCCTTGTGTGTCTGAACAGTGCTCTCAACCCTCTGGTTTACCTCCATGGAAATGAAGACATTCTTGCTCAGCTCAGACAACTTCTCCAGCGAGCTCGTCAAGCTGTCATGCGAGGGTCTACCTCCCATACTCAAGTTACCCGGATGTAAATGGTCTCAATGTTAAAATTGTATAAACATAAAGTCCTACTATAACATGTTGTTTTTGTAATGTTTCAGTCTTGATCCATTTCGCAATTTTGCTGTTAATTTGCTTAAAAAAAAGGTAAAAAATGTAATTAATAAAATGTATTTAAAAATCATGAACATGTCACTGTTGATTGAATAGGATCACAACTTGTGGGAGGTGTGTGTGTGTGTGTGGGAGGATGATCGTTAATGTGATAAAAACCGAAACCTTATGTCGGTTGTCTGAAAGTGTATGCAAATAAAAAGGGCTTTCCAAACTGCATCAACTGCACGTCACAGGGACGCACAGGAAAGAAAGAATCAGTGATGAGATGATGGTGTTTCAACTGATCTTTCGAGAGTAAATAAAGGTTATATTAAATGAAATTAAATGTTTCCAGATAAAAGTTTTTGGTACTCCTACCTATGCACTGTGCCTCTGTTGGCTTGTCACACCAGATGTCCTTGGTAGGCATGCTGACATCTTTGCTTTTGTATCTACATAGGAGCAGGGGCACCCCCATGTTGCAACACCATGTTTCTACAGTAGCACAGTACAGACAAACATAACTGTCTTATGGTTTTTACATAGATATAATGGGTGTTTGCTGGAAAAAAAATGATTTCAGCGTCGGCATGATGCATTTTTCAGCTGTTCCAAGGATGGTTAAACATGTGTCTGGAGGCGAGACACTGCAGGGTCAAATGTTTAACTAATTGATATAATCATGAAACTTTGCCAGTTTATTACTAACATTAAAACTGTAATTTTGTTGTACTACAATGTTTTCAATAATGTTCAAATAATTAGGGAACTATGGAAATAACTAAATAATGATGGTTAAATTAGCAAAAAACTTAAATCTAGACAATGGATTCAGTTAGAGTTACAATCGTAATTTAAATTTTACATATTATGAAAGCAAGAATGCCAAAAATCTCAAAACTGTCCAGTGCTTAAATAAAAAAAGTGTTTGCCTGCCGTGTCTCGCCTTTCGAAGTATAGCATTTTCTCAACCCCTAAAGGAACATTTAATTTAAATACATTTGGACAGACATGGTTTTCTCGGGAAAGGTAGGGTATGAAAAACTGTTATCTGTAACATACATAAAGCCTTCAGAAAAATTAATTGGAGTAGAAATATGTAAAGTAAATCTTCTTACTGTAGTTACATTCAAACAACTCCAGTAACATCACTGACATCATCATTTCATCATCACTTCTTCTTTCCTGTGTACCACTGTGACGTGCAGTTGATGCAGGCATGCGTTGCAGTGTGGGAAGTCATTACTATTTGCATCCTGTTTTTATTTTATTTTACACATTCTCACCATAAGCTTCCTTTTTTTACACAATAGTGTGTGTGGTCCAATCAGGGAGTGAACAGTGGAATTTTCAGGATTATTAAATACAATTTATTTATTTGATCTGAACTTTTGTTTGTTTTAGAGCAAACAACAGCAAAATGAAAACAAGGTGGACATTCAAGACTCTGAACAATTACAAAAAATGTGTTAGCAGTTTACTATATATACAATTTTAACATTTGCATATCAGACAAATTACAAAATACTTTGTGTGGTAGACAGCCGCATGACAGCTTGACGAGCTCGCTGGAGAAGTATTCCAAGCTGAGCAAGAATGTCTTCATTTCCATGGAGGTAAACCAGGGTTGAGAGCACTGTTCAGACACACAAGGCCACGACTTATCTGATGAGCAATGTAGACTCCATTAAACCATACATGACACATCTTGCGTTTGGTCAGAACTCTTACCCAGAGGTTCAGGTTCTTTAATAGATAAAAGGGGATGTAACAGACAGAGAAGAGAAGGATCAAGATGAACAACAACCTCAAACTCCTCTGTTTCAGTACTTTGTCGATGGTACTGGTGCGGCAGAGAATGACCATGACATGTCCATAGCAGCCCAGTGTGATGAGGAATGGGATGCAAAACCCAGTGAGTGTCCTTCCAAAGCTGTATTTCAGATAATCCTCAACATGAGTCTGATCTGTGGTCTCGTAACATTCAGTTTTGTTTTCAGCAGATTTGATGTAGAAAATGTCTGGCAGACTTTGAACACTCACCAACAGCCAAACCAAGACTGAGATCCACACAGAGTGAGTGACAGTAATTCGTCCGAGAACTCTCATTGGATGGACAATGGCCAGGTACCTGTACACACTTATACAAGTAAGGAACCCAATGCTGCCATATAAGTTCATGTTGAAGCAGAATCTTGTTATCTTGCAGAATGCGTCTCCAAAGATCCACTTACTCTCCATAAAGTAGTACACCACCAGAAAGGGGAGAGTGAGAAGATACAAAATATCGGCAAGTCCGAGGTTGAAAACAAAGACATTGACGTTACCCAGCTTCTTCCAGTTGAGCAGCAAAGACTTCAATCCCCATCCATTAGCAACCAGACCAATGATGAAAACTACGATTAACACAGGAGGCAGGAATATGTGTTCAAAGTGGAAATTGACACGAGGACAAGATGTGTTATTCATTGTCTTCTGAGTGGCTGTTAGTACAATTCCTTTTCACTGTGAGTGTGCTGACCTTCTTTCTGAGTTGAAACTAAATTTCAACACGTGTGGTTCACAGAGGACTTCCTGTTTTTAAGCTCCTGCCTCTACATACTACAGTTACTACACTGTACTGTATCCAGGAAATCACGTCGATTGACTAATGTCAGATTGTTTCATCATTCAATGTCAACTTAAGTGCATCCATACTGATCCAAATTACAGTTTATAGTATAATTTACAGAAAAAAACTTTCTAACTTTCTAGTTTGCATTTTGTTGGTGGTGAGAAGTAGCACGTGGTCACAGGTTTACAAACAGGGATCCGTCGCTTAGTAGTTTATAAGCATGGTTTACCACATCCTCTAAAACGTGCTGCTCTGAGCTGATATTATGCCTGTGTTTTATTACAGTAGCTGTTTGATATAACCCTCATATATGTGTGTTCTTTACACAATACTTAAAACATATTGTCAGTAAAAGTTGTATTTGTGGTTATCAAATCATTTAGAAAACCTTTATACATCAGTGTGAGTGAGGTTGAGACACACACTATGCATTCAACTTCTAATAAGCTATGGGAACAAGCTGAATAGGACAATACATGGTCTGAAATAGTTTTCAAATCAAGACCATATAAACACACATTCTACCTAAATTGCAATATTCCGTCTCTACCCCTCCCGTTTGGAGAATTTACAGAAGCTATGGTGGCCTTCAAGGACAATACGCTGGTTACTAAAGATGACATCGTCCACCACTGCCTGGATATTTCTGGATATTATAGAATGTGATGCATTGCTGTAGATTAAACCAGCCAACAGTTTTTAAAGGAGTCCAAATGAGCTCAACCTTAAACATGGCAGGAAAATGCAACATACACATTGATGATTAGGATGCTTTATCCACAATTGTCAAATAAAATAGGAACACACTCACAAGAACATTTGATTGTATGAGTAGGCTACCTAATAATTTCTTAAATAGTTTTACTTGAGTACAATTTTGAATGCATGACTTTAACCTGTAGTTGTATTTAACAGTGCTACTTAAACTTATATACATTATTTGGATCTGGATTCAAATATATAGTATAGTATGTAGAGGCAGGAGTTTAAAACAGGAAGTCTTCTGTGAACCACACATGCTGAGATTAAGTTTATGTCTGTAGAGAAGGCCAGCACACTCTCAGACAAAATAAATTGTACTAACTGCTCTCCAGAAGACAATGAAGACAGGATACGTAGTCCACCACTGGGTGGTGGTGGTGTACAATATACGGTATGTATAACCCATATTAGACACAAGGTCCCTCATCAAAAAAACAAGACATGAAAATGACTATCTCAGCACTGTTTTGCAAAAACTGGTTTGATTCCTCAAAAGATGAAAAGTGGGAGATACAAAGTTTATACCTGACAGCAGTGGTTGTAGTAAGTTCTCAGATCAATACCACAGTACACATTTTACTGTGTAACATGGTAAAGTCATTCTCTTATGTCCTCACTCTGCATGTATACGGTGGACAGTTGCAGCAAGATAGCAGTAGGTCTTTGAAGATATTACATCAGGCCAAACTGTTGCTACCTTTTAAAATAAACTGAAGACCTCAATCTAAAGATTTGCACTTTGTGTATGATAGTCCTATATGAATAAAGTTGCTTTGCCTTGCCCTATCTTCCGTATTATTTATAATTATGAAACAGATGAAGAGATGTATGGATTGGAAGGGGAAACAGCCAACCAATGTAACTTCCTGGAGACTGGCATGTAGGCAGGAGCGTAAAACAGGAAGTCTTCAGTGAACCACAAATGCTGAGCTAGTGTTTCTATCCCCGAAGAAGAGAAGCACACTATCTGACAAAAGGAATTATACCAATTGCTATCCAGAAAAGAAATTAATAACACAATTATCCCAGTTAAGAAGTGTGTCGCCGGCCGCTTGAGTGCATGCATCCAGTCGTTTTGAAAACACATTTCTCTGTCTGATTATTAGGGGATAGGCCTACATATTTTGTCAGGCCTAAATGGTAGTTGCTCTCGATAAGAAGTATGTCCCTGCGGCTGTGTCTATGCACACTGTATGTATGTCTGTCTAAACCCATTCACTCGTAATAGAGCGGATCCATATTTTGGCAAGCCGAGAATACAGTCTGATAAGATGTGTACATAGACGCAGCTGCGGGGACACACATCATGTCAGGGATAAATACATTGGCATGAGTCGACACCTTGGATCACTTCTAAACCTAGCCTACCCGTCTCTCCCTTGCCTGGCTTTTTAGAGCTGCTAGCCAGCATTTGAGGGCTGCTTTTTGCTTTAGAGGCAAACCATGGTAGTGTACGATAAGAACAGCTGACTTCGTTTTATAAATTTGTTGCTACATCCTGGAGCAATACAGTATGATCCTCCTCTTGTGGGCTTTTGATACGCCATCAGGGAAATCTTTACTACAGAAGACTTGGGCTAGCTGTCAAGTTGACCGTACGTACCATTCAAGTGACATGACAGAATGTGACAGTTGAAGATGGCTGTGCCCCAGTAGCAAAAAAACAAACTAATCTCACCATTTTCTCCCGAATAACTGCTTTGGCAGTTTTGAGTATTGGAACATGAATAAGACTGATAACAGATCTTGTTCAGCTTCACTTTTGATCTAGTCTCAGTTCCCCTTTAATGATCTCATCTGCACTTTGTGTTTGATAGTGCGTGCTATAAATAAAGTTGCCTTGCCTTGCCTTGCCTTATCTTCTGTATTACAGTATTAATAATTATGAAACAGATGAAGAGATGTATGGATTGGAAGGGGAAATAGCCAACCAATGTAACTTCCTGGAGACTGGCATGTGGGCAGGAGCGTAAAAAAGGAAGTCTTCAGTGAAGCAAAAATGCTGAGATTTAGTTTCTATCCCTTAGGAAGGGCAGCACACTCACAGACAAAAGGAATTATACTAACTGCTCTCCAGAAGACAATGGATAACACATCTTGTCCTCGTGTCAATTTCAACTTTCAACACAGATTCCTGCCTCCAATGTACATCTTAGTATTCGTCGTTGGTTTGGTTGCTAATGGATGGGGAATGACATCATTGCTGCGACACTGGAAGAAACTAAAGATCATCAATATTTTTGTTCTCAACCTCGGACTTGCAGACATTTTGTATCTGCTCACTCTCCCCTTTCTGGTGGTGTACTACTTCATGGAGAGTAAGTGGATCTTTGGAGACGCATTCTGCAAGATAACAAGATTCTGCTTCAACATGAACTTATATGGCAGCATTGGGTTCCTCACTTGTATAAGTGTGTTCAGGTACATGGCCATTGTCCATCCAGTGAGAGTTATGGGAAGAGTTAATGTCGCTCACTCTGTTTGGATCTCAGTCTTGGTTTGGCTGTTGGTGAGTGTTCAAAGTCTGCCAGACATTTTCTACACAAAAACGTTTGGAAATAAACCTGGGAAATGTTACGATACCACACACAAGAGCCATGTTGAGGATTATCTGAAATACAGCTTTGGAAGGACACTCACTGGGTTTTGCATCCCATTCCTCATCACACTGGGCTGCTATGGACATGTGATGGTCGTCCTCTGCAGAAGAAATACCACAGACAAAGTTCTGAAACAGAGAAGTTTGAGGTTGTTGTTCATCTTGATTCTTCTCTTCTCTGTTTGTTACATCCCCTACCATGTGTTCAGGAACCTGAACCTCTGGGCAAGAGTTCTGACCAAACGCAAGATGTGTCGTCAATGGTTTAATGGGGTCTACATTGCTCATCAGATAAGTCGTGGCCTTGTGTGTCTGAACAGTGCTCTCAACCCTCTGGTTTACCTCCATGGAAATGATGATATTCTTGCTCAGCTCAGACAAATTGTCCAGAGAGCTCGTCAGATGTACGGCCGTTTGTCTTTGTCCAACTCTGGCCGTGTGTCTGTGTCACAGACTGCAGAGGAACTTTAACAAGAGTTGAGGTGGGGTGGGGGAGCCCTGTGCATTGCAACAACTACACTGTAAAGAGGATGTCAATTGATTTTAGTATATTGTCTTATGATATGTTATGTTATGCTATACTTTGTTTTGAGTTTTATCACTTAATTTTCTTAACTCAGTATCAATTGTATCACCTGTATTTTCATGACGAATAAAGTGCAAAACCAATCAGCATTCTGATAATCTGGTAAAATATTTCTGTAGAACTCAATAATGAACAGTATTTTCTGGCAACACTTTACAATAAGGGTACATCATTAAACTGTTAGTTAATGCTTAGTTGATGCCTATTAATCATTAACTAAGCATCAACTAACTGTTAATGCTTAGTTGTTTACTCAGTGTTTGCTTGGTTAAGCATTCATTATGCATTAGTTAATGCTAAGGTCATGCTAATTAAGCATCAACTTCGCAGTTATTAGCAGTTAGTTAATTATTATTACATAACACTTTTCCCAAAAGAATACAGTGAACCACAGATTACACACATGAATGCCTCTGTGCCTGTGAAGGCTTGTCACACAAGATGAGGTTGTTCTGACATCTAGTGGACAAAGGTATCCACAACCGAACCAAGAAGACAGAAGACAATGAAGACAGGATACCTTTTCCTCCACTGGGTGGTGGTGCTGTACAATATGTATAACCCATATTATACCACTTCTATTTAACCTCTCTATGACCCCCTAGGCCTTATTATGTAAACGAACAAAATTGCCTACCACAATTATGCAGATGATATAATAATAATAATCTTTTCTCAGGCCTTCCTAAAAAAAAGCTTCAGCTCATTCAAAATGCGTTTCCTAGTGTTCTGATAAAAACAAAGACGTTTCTTCACTTGTGACAAAATTGATTTCAAGATATTATTACTAATCTATGAATCCCTCAATAATCTAAGGCCAAAATAAACCTCCATTCTGATTCTATTGTTTTAGGTCATCTGGAGCAGAGGGCTGATAACTGTTCCTGGGATTATAACAAAACATTGGGAAGCTGCTGTCAGCTGTTATGCTGCCCTAACCTGGAAGATACTTGAGGATATTACATCAGGCCAAACTGTTGCGACCCCTTAAAGCGAAACTGAAGACCATAACGTTAACCTTTGCTTTTAACTGAATTTAGCAATTATATTGATTAAGCTTAAAAGGGAGACCTTAGTTTATTGCTCTACAACCTTGCACAATTTCCTCTGCTGTTACAAAGTCAATTTATTTCCTATATGCATGAAATGTGCTTTAGTATTAAACATATCTTACCTTACCTAAAGTATTATTTGTTATTATGAAACAGATGGATGGGTCCAAGGGGGAACAGCCAACTAATGTAACTTCCTGGAAACTGGCATGTGGGCAGGACCTTTTAATCTTATTCTGCGAAGCACAAATGTTGAGATTCAGTTCCTACACTGAAGCAAGGTCAGCACACTCTCAGACAAAAGGAATTGTACTACCTGCTCTCCAGAAGACAATGAATAACACAACTTGTACCCGAGTCAGCTATGACTTTCAACACGGATTCCTGCCTCCGGTGTACATCTTAGTATTCGTCGTTGGTTTGGTTGCTAATGGGTGGGGATTGACATCCTTGCTGCGACATTGGAAGAAACTGAAGATCATCAATGTCTTTGTCCTCAACCTCGGACTTGCCGATATTTTGTATCTGCTCACTCTCCCCTTTCTGGTGGTGTACTACTTCATGGAGAGTAAGTGGATCTTTGGAGATGCATTTTGCAAGATAACACGATTCTGCTTCCACCTGAATTTGTATGGCAGCATTGGGTTCCTCACTTGTATAAGTGTGTACAGGTACCTGGCCATTGTCCATCCAATCAGAGTTCTTGGACGAATTACTGTCGCTCACTCTGTGTGGATCTCAGTCTTGGTTTGGCTGTTGGTGAGTGTTCAATGCCTTCCAGAAATGTTCTACGTCAAAACATTTGGAAACAATCCTAAACGATGTTTTGATACCACATTTGAATTCCATGTTGAGGATTATCTGAAATACAGCTTCGGACGGACACTCGCTGGGTTTTGTTTCCCATTTCTCATCACACTGGGCTGCTATGGACATGTGATTGCCGTTCTCTGCGGAAGAAATACCACCACTAAGGTACTGAAACAAAGAAGTTTGAAGTTGCTGTTCATCTTGATCCTTCTCTTCTCTGTTTGTTACATCCCCTATCATATATTCAGAAATATCAACCTCTGGAGAAGAGTTCTGATCAAACACAAGATGTGTCGTCAATGGTTCAATGGAGTCTACATTGCTCATCAGATAAGTCGTGGCCTTGTGTGTCTGAACAGTGCTCTCAACCCTCTGGTTTACCTCCATGGAAATGAAGACATTCTTGCTCAGCTCAGACGACTTCTCCAGCGAGCTCGTCGGATGTTCGGCCATTTATCTTTGTCTAACTGCGGCCGTGTACCTGCGGCACAAACTGCAGAGGAATTAAACAAGATTTAAGGTTTTAACATGTTTAATGACAAATAACTAAAACAGCAGCTCGAACTCTTTTGTGCGACTGTCTATCCACAGGTTTGGTGTAAATTGACAACGTCGTAAATGAATTATCTTAAGTGATGCATTCTTTGCTTTAATAATAATCATCCTGTACAGGCTTGCATTTTTGATTGTGTAATTCATGATGCTGTTACCACATTATGATCATAAATCTTCCAAATATATAAAAAAGCATGATCGTATTGTGTCACTGCTATCATTTAGAAAGGGTTTGTGGGAAAATAATGATAATGGTACGTAGTTTGGGTTGGGAAGCCCAGTGCAATGCATGCTCTCAATTGGTTCAGAACATGAGGTACATAGTGTCCAACAAATGCTAAAGAGGATGTCTTGTATTGGTTTTAGTTATCTTATGATATTTTATGTTTTATTTTGTTTTCTCAGTTACACCCCTTTATTTTCTCAACTCATCGTAATGTACAATTCTGAAGCGCTTAATGATAAATAGCTCAAAGAGCTGATCTTGCATGTTCTTTAAATAGTCTAGCATCTGTATCAATATTGTAAATATTGTATATAGCCTCAGGAAAATAACCAATTCATTTAACTTTTGTGTATATATATGCAGAAAAGATCAAAATAAAACTGTGTACAACCACTCTTGATGTGTCACTTTCTCATAAGCGGTTTATGGGAAGAAATATATCACATAATGTGATGTGTGGTTGGGGATCCCAGTATCATGCATGCCCTCAGTTGGTGAAAAAGAAGAAGTATATAGTGTCTTTCAAACAGATGTATTTTATACTTAATACAAATTAACTGTTTAATAACAAATAGCTCAAAGAAGGATAATCATCATCAGGTCACTTTCCTAACCCTAACCGTCACACTAACCCTAACCTAATTCCAACCTGAACCTTATAACCTAGTGTTAACCCTCATACAGGCCTTCATGAGGCAAAATGTCCTCACTTTGAAAAATGTCCTCACTGCAATGGTTAAAAGCTTGGTCCTCACAAGATGCCTATACAAGAACACACACACACAACACACACACACACACACACACACACACACACACACACACACACACACACACACACAAACAAACATTTTATGCTGCCATATACATTCCTTTCACTTCCTATGTCCAATAAATGTCAGAAATAGTTACATACAGCTTTCATAAAAGTGAACTAAAACGTTGACTTTGACAATACCCTCTGGCAAAAACTAATTTAAAAAAATTGGTCACAGAGCAGCTAGTCTGGTTGTAGACTCTTACCTTGAACCGAGGAATGATTTTAGGATCTGACACTTAAATATTATTTTTTTATTTTACATGTTAAAACTTGTGTTCTTATTAATATTAGATCTCTAAAGATTCATTACAATTACAGTAAGAAAGGCTTGAGAAGCACCCTCTCTCTGAAGTTGGAACTTTACCACCAGAGGGAGACTCTTACCTTCCCATTTAGGTCAATGATTAAGCACTCTTGCATCAATTTACCTGATCACATGGTCACAAATGGAGCTAGTTATGAGAAACTCCGACTGAAACATTTAACCTCAGACCATATCCGCAGTGATGTGTCATAAAGATTTTTTATAAAGCATTTAACTGGTGATAAGTAGTGGTTGGGTAATAGCAAATGGACAAAGTTTAATACATGCGGAAAATGTCCCACGTAGATTTATCTTTGATCTCATTTTTACAGTTGATATTGCAGGGCAACAAACAGGAAGTTTTA
>CM047511.1:28678446-28744197 GCA_026122265.1 Ammodytes dubius | reverse complement strand
TGATTGAAAACTTACATTTTCTACTATTTTGACAATAGTATTTTTTTATGCAAAAACTATGAAAATCTAATCTAATACTAGTAGGACCGTCACACAGTAATTATACAATAGGCTACATTTTCCTTATTATAGGCCTACATTTAGGTAGGAGGTTTTCAGTGCAGGATTTTGAGCCAACTTGTAGCAGAGTATTTATATTATTCGCTGTTGTACTTGTACTCAAGAAAAGGATTTGACAGTCTAGAGAGAGTTTTTCGGAGCAGTCCCACAGAGAGGAGGGCGGAGGTGTTTTCCTGAAATAGTCGAGTAGGGGTTAATAATCCTTCATTTCTCACGCACCTCGGTGGCAACAGTCCGCGAAAATATCCAGTGTGCACGAACCACAGCCTGTATGAACTCATGCTGGGCGCTGCTTTCACCAAACTCACGCAACTTTCTGACTAAACTGTCTGAACGTTATTTTTTATTTCTCTCGCGATCTTTTGATTTTTCACAACACCTTACTGACGGATTTTGTGCGAACATACATGTTGTCATTGTAACTGCAGTGGCGCCGTTGAAATTCAGCTGAGGTGAGTGAGTGAGGGAGGGGGAGGGAGGGGGTGAGAGACTGACTGCCCCCTTGCAAATAAAAAGAGAAAATGACTTGTGTGTAAAATGTGAGGTATGCACAGGCACACACCGTAGCCTACCTACTACTGCTGCACGAGCGGAACGCAAGACCACTGGATAACTTACTTCAGCTTGGAGTTTAAAACCTGAATTACTATGGACATGATGAGCTTAAAAATTCAGTGCGTTCTGGTTTTCTTCACTTTTTACGTGCAAGAAGGATTATCAAGGAATTATGAAGCGAAACCTGGAGCAGATATTCTCTTACAGGTAGGATATATGTTTTAAATGTTTTGTTTTTTCTCAGTTTTTTTTGACAGGGCTACAGGCAAGAGGACCATGTAACTTTACAAATAAAATATCATTTAATTTAGCATTTGAAATATAAAGTTTTGGTAATGCTATTTGTTTGCAAAATATTTTTACCTTGAACATTTTTTAAATTCAATGTTTTCCAAATTCTTGCCAGCACAGTGGCAGAACAGAAGATGCCACATAGTTTCTATATTTTTGTATAAATTCCATACGTTTTTATGTGTCCCTATAAAAGGGTTTCCACTCTTTAAAGGTGTTTGTTTATGTTGTATATTCCCAGCAATGACTCCCAGGATATGTGGTAATGTATTGACACAGGCCATGACTTGTCTGCAGAATTAACATTTTGAGAAAACCGTGCAATCCTCGCCGGCCTGTGTACAGTGAAAGCATTTATTTAACGTTCCACTTCCCCTTCCATTCATGAATGGCTTTGATTCAGACTATTTTGACACTAAATCTTGACCCAACCCCTCACATACAGGCAGATTGTGGAGATTAACTTCAATAGGGAAGCCTTTGGAACAAATATGCAGCCAATTAAAGGTGTATCTGGAAAATGCTTGTTTTCAAAATCATTTTCTCTTAAAATCTGTGAATATCTCCTCACGATCCATTACCAGTCCGTACTGTGTATGCGCTGGGAAAAAAATCTGATGTTAATACACAGCCTAGACTATGTAAACTGGTATGTAAACAAAGGGGCTGTCATAGCTAGCAACATGCCCATTTACAGAGCCTAGACTGTGTATGAACACAGTATGTACAAGTAGCGGATCATGAGGAGATATTCACAGATTTTGACAAAAAGTGATTTTGACAACAAGCGTTCTCCAGAATCGCTGACTCCACCTTTAATGGTATTATACACCATATGTGAACAATGTGCCAGTAGCCTCCATCTTAAAAAGCACTGGTCATAACATGACCCATGCACCGGACTGACTTACTGCCTTGTTTCCCTTTCAGAGAATAAAACGTCAAAGCAAAGCAACAAAACCAGCGGTAAGTTTGTGCAAGGACTATCATGAAATGTGAAATATTCATTTAGTTGTTGGTATAAGATTTCAGCTCTTATAGACAGAAAATACAAGGTAAAATAAAATATCTGGTGATTATACACAGCCTAGGTTCTGTAAACGGATATCTAAGCAAAGGGTATGTAAACAAGGGGCACCTACCATAGCTAGCCACATGCCCGGAGAGGCGAGGCTATAGGAGGTGGATTAACACTGGATTTTTTTCTCAGCCACACACAGTACAGACAGGTAGCGGATCATGAAGAGATATTCACTGATTTTGACAATTATATTTTTTACAACAAGCATTCTCCAGAATCACTGACTACACCTTTAAATCCTGTTATACAAAGTGACCTACAGAATCTGCATCTCTCAGGTTATCATCTCATCAGTAGCTCCACTGTGGGTTCCCCCTCTGTTTGCTTCGGTGTTAACTGTGAAGAAATCCCCTGAAAACCTACAGTAATTCAGTTAGTATAGCTCAAGCCACAGCTTTCCTGTATGTATGGCTGGAGGGGCTGATGTGGCCTGTGCTGACCATGGTTGGTCATCAGCAGGCGCCAGCGTTACCCAGGTAAACAAGGGGCGGACACACACACACACACAGATACAGACACACACACACAGATACAGACACACACACACACACACACACACACACACACAGATACAGATACACACACACACACACACACACACACACACACAGATACAGACACTCACACACAAAACCATACACAGTACACACACACACACACACACACACACACACACACACACACACACACAACAACACCACACACACACAACACACACACACACACACACACACACACACACACACACACACACACTATGCAGTTGCTGTTTTGTTTTGTTGATTCACCAGATTGAGTAGGGCAAACCTTGATATGGGGAAAGAAAATAAAAGTTAGGCCTTATCGTTTTCCAAGCCGACCTAGCTTCACTACTATATCAACTGTGGGAGTTTCGACTCATGATTCATTGATTTTCATGAGGAAGCCCTATAGTGTGATGTTTATTATGATCTTTCTTGATTCGTCCGTACTGTTAAACATTGATATTCTCCAAGGTGATAAGGTTCTCCTATTAATCCTCAACTTCAGTGCTTTCAGAACTACTTCACCAGTGGAAAGATGAAAGGTGTATTGAACTCTGAGATCCTATGTAGCATAAATGTGCAAACATGATAGAAATCGGTTCATCCTAGCCTGAGAAAAGGCAGAAAGAGTGTTTTATGGTTTCACTGTCTAACCCTAAATTTTCCCATGTGTGACATCACACATGGTAAAAGGGGTAGGGTTAGGATTGACAGGACAGCTGGGCCAAGGGAAGACTGAGGGAAGAAAAACCTCATTCATTATATTATAATAGCGATTCTATAATGATAGAACGCCTGCTCCGTACGGGTGAAGTATTCCTTTAAGTGACAATTGCATATTGTTGTCCCTAGCTGAAGGTGACAGACTACCATGTGAAGTGTTCGGTGGTGTCCCGCTACGCTGTCACCACCGTCCAGAGCTCCGTTTGGAACCAGCTCCCCATCGTCAAGGAGGCCGCCTTCGAGGTGGATCTGCCCTCCTCTGCTTTCATCTCCAACTTCACCATGTAAGTCTAATGCTAACCCTATGCTGTCTGTCACTGCCTCTCTGTCACATACACTGTAAAACATCTACGTATCAGCACATCCTACATTTGTTTAGAAGTGTTCTTGAGTGTCTTTTTTGTTTCTATTTCCGTCACATCTGATCTCTTAACATCTCAATAGAAGTCAGGCATTGCAACCAACCATCAATCATTGAAGCATTTTAAATCGAGCGAGGCGCGATGCTATGTTGGATCACCTTGTTTCTACAGTAGCACATTGTCAAACCTTATGCATTTTTTATATATAGTGGTTGTCCATCGTAAATGCACCTTGCATTGAAAGACGAAGAAGAAGTACTGTAGAATAAATAACTAAATACATCTTCACCTCATCAATTGATACTGTGGAAAGGCTGGAGGCACTAGTGGATGATGCCATCTTTAGTAACTAGCTTCTTGTCCTTGTAGGCCACCATAGCTTCTGTAAATTCTCCGAACAGGAGGAGTAGGCAAAGGAGCGTTGTAATGTAGAACTTTCACCACTAGTTGACACCAACAAACACAGAGCACAAAGAACTTTAAGGAAAATTAAGGAAATATAATTTTTGCCATAAATATTATTTCTTGCCTGCAGAAATAACGTTTCCCTGTAACATGGTGAGGAATAGAAATAACTAGAAGTAATGTTTTTCCTTAATGGGTAGAATCCAGGAATAAAACCATTATGTAACTAAGAATAATTCCGGGTTTCGGAGGAGATGCATAATTTTGATTACTGACCACTCTCCTTTAAAAAATGCTAAATATAAACAAAACAAATAAGTCAACATGGCAGGGCCAAACACGGAGCCTAGAGCTGGATTTGGGAGCGGAAACAGGTCAGGAGGAGGGGGGGACCTGAGGCTAGATGAATACAGGGCTTTGTGGAGCGAAGTCAGAAAGTTAATAGAGAGAAAATGACAGGAGGTTGCCCATGCAGCCAACCCCCGCGCAAAGTTTACTGAGGCAGCCTGCCAGTTTAGATACGCCACACACACACACACACACCACACACACACACACACACACACACACACACACACACACACACACACACACACACACACACACACCCCTACATCTACTGTATGTACAGGTATGCGTGCCTACATGGAGGTGGATGTAGACTTAGATTTTTTTATAAGTATGTGTGAGACTGGAACAGCTTTTTTATCCTTCACATCTCACACACACCACACCACACACACACACACACACACACACACACACACACACACAGAACCTATAGGCCGTTTGCACGTCACCAAATCGGCTAAACCCGTAGGGGGGAAAAAATCTAGGCTGTGGCAAATGTTTTGCGTTGGTTCTTTGGCATTTCTGCGTCCGACACTAAGAGCTCTGTGTTCTGTGTGCATGTCACTACTGATGTACAAGCCATTCCTGAACCCCCTTCTGCCAACCAACCAAGCAGCCACACATAGAAATACAAGCGCCTCCATTTTTCCACTCTTAGCTCTCATGCCATTCTGCTCTGTTCCTTCAAACAAGACAGCGCTTCAAGCCCGTTGGGTTTATTTTAGTTAGCCCCCTTGATGTTTTTTTTCTTCCCTTTGGATATATTTGTTCAAAGGCACTTGACCTTAATTTAGCACCTTCTCACGTGACATCAGTGGTCACTAAAAGTCTAGGAAGTGAACTGTGTGTGAATTGGACCTAGCTTTCGAGGCGGCTGTGGTTTTGGTTTTAGGATTTGGCTGGGCGTAGTATAGCACATGGCGCTGGTAGGCTGCGACACTCTCTCAGAGCGTCATCGGGCTGGAAGATCTCTCCTAATTAATGCTGTTTTGAGAAGGAAATTACTCTTTTCCATTCACCCTGTTTATGACCCCACCTCTATCGTCCAAATATGGCACAAACGCCATTTGTAAACAGGCATTATGTGTGTTTGTGAGGCAGCTTTGTTGATTACTCTGGAAATACAAGGAGCGAAAATGAAGTAAATCAACAGGCTACACGCAGGTTGTTGAAAGCATTTAAAAAAGCGTTGAATATAATATTCTCAAAAGAAGGCCTGTAGAGTATTGAGTTTCCTTACAAAGTCGAAAGGTGTGAACATTTTTTTATTGGTCTATAGGATAAAATAAATACTCAATGTCAGAAGCATGTTTTCCAGATAAGGTCATGTAGAGGGGTCGTTATGTGACAAATGAGTTATTTATGATTTTGTTATTAGGAGTATACACACACACTTTACAATAGCTATTGTTATTCTAATGCGAGTTTATGTATTTTTCTTTAGTCAAAAGGACTTTAAAATGCCCACAGATTTTTCGTTGGCATTACATTAAATGTTGATTCATTTAACTTGGAGATTCCTCCTCAAGCTCCCCAACTCAATGCAGGCCAGGTGTGTGTTTCTGTAATATAACCTGGCTACTGTGAGTCACACAGAGAGCTAATTCTTGGTGTTTTTCTGTGTCCCATCAGCACCTCCAATGGAAAGGTGTACGCTGCCCAGGTGACAGAACGAGCTGCCGCCAGGAAAATTTACGACGCTGCTAAGAAGCAAGGGAAAACAGCCGGGCTCGTTGCTACCAAGTCAGTCCCAGGCACATGTATTATTATTTTCTTGAAAGCTTTTGTGCTTAACTTTTTCATATAAATGTTTTTCTGTTACATTCAAGACATTGCTATACTAATTGACACAGAGTTGATTAAGCCTATCAGCTCCACAAAACCCTCTCTGTATTTCTCAGTATGGCAGCATTTACAAACTGGTGTTGACCCCTGACAGGAGCTTAAGAAGCGCCCACAACATTTTTTCAGTTGTTGATTCTAGGCTACTGCTAAGAAAAAAAACTTTTTTTACAGCAGGAGGATAAAATCCATACGCGATCACCGAAGGCTTACCTCAAGTAGATGTGCAGACATTATTGTTGTGAATTCCTCATTGGGGCAAACAGAAGTTACGCACTATAGCTTTAACCTCCACAAAGTAGAAGTTTTTGATACATCCAATCCAATATGGTAATTTCTTCTTCCCTTGTTCCAGAGAGAGGGAGATTAGAGAAGTTTCGAGTGGCTGTTAGCGTACCATCAGGAGCTCGGATGTTCTTCTCTCTGACCTATGAGGAGCTGCTCCAGCGCAGACTGGGCCGCTATGAGCTGAGTGTGGGTCTGAGGCCGGGGCAGCCCGTTAACAACCTCACACTGGACGTCAGTATAAAGGAGGGGACCGGAATCAGCTTCATCAAGGTCCTTCCACTCAGGACAAGCCGACTGCTATCCAACACCGCTCAAGGTAAAATCATTTGTATGGAATGTAAAGCCCACTGAGACAAATGTCTATTTGTGATATTGGGCTATACAAACGAAACTTATTTTATTTTATTTTATTTTATTTTATTTTATTTTGATCTTAGTTAAAGCATATACTGTGAGATGGTTAATCAGGATGAGGTCTTTAAAGGTCTCGTATCATGTTCATTTTTAGGTTCAAAATTGTAATTTGGGTTTCTACTAAAAATGTTTCCATGTTGTCGTGTCCTAAACACCTTTTGTATTTCTCACAGGCCATTGCTTAATATCCTCTTTTTAGCTTATGTCTGAAACGCGCCGTTTTAGGCCTGTCTTTTTAAGCTCTGCCTTCTGAAAAAGCACTGTCTGCTTTGATTGGCCCTGATGCTAAATGGCTGCTGGCTGTATGTTAATATTTACTGTAAAGACATGGATATTATAAAAATATTCTTATTTAAATCTCAGGAAGTTCCTAAAATGTCAAACTATTCCTTTAACTTAAATGTTATAGATCATTACTTTAACCATTAGGCCTATTAATTACTTTTACATGGATTTAAACACCTACTTCTTTCCTGTAGGTGACGCAGACGCCCCAGCCTCCAGTAACATTGAGCGAGGCGCTAGCTGTGCTCGCGTGCGCTACAGTCCCACTCTGAAGCAGCAGAACAGCTTCTCCTCCAAAGGTCTCAACGCTGACTTCATCATTCACTACGACGTGGAGCTCAGAGACTTCATGGGGGAAATACAGGTCAGGAGCATCTTTTTACTTCTGGATGAAATTAAAGGTGCAGAAAACGATTCTGGAGAACGCTATGTCAAAATCAGTTAATATCTTCTTACAATCTGCTAACTGTCCGTACTGTTTGGTTGCTGGAAAAAAATATTAATCGATTGTTCATTTACAGCCTAGTTCTCTGTTAATCAAAATCGAATAAATAAAATGTCAGCACACACACACGTACGGATAGGTAGCAGTTCGCGCAGTTATTCACTAATTTTGACAAAAAGTGATTTTAACAAAAAGCATTCTCTAGAATTGCTGACACCTTTAGAGTTGTGTTTTCCGTAGCAATAAAGGTTGTATTATGCCTGTCTTATATTTGTATTTCCATCCTCTCCCAGGCGTATGATGGCTACTTTGTGCATTACTTTGCACCCAGAGGTCTTCCTGTGGTCCCTAAAGATGTTATATTGTCATTGATATCAGTGGCTCAATGATAGGCACCAAGATGAAACAGGTAACGTGGACAAACCTTACATACTCCAATTGGCTAGAGCTACAATACCAAGATGAGACACGTTGCTAAATATCAATTGTATTAAAAATTATACTTTTATTGTCCTCTTGTGGGACTTAAATTGGACTGAATTAAGGTCACTTTTATTTATAAGAACCTAAATTCACCAAGTGCTTTACATAAAATACATAAATTAAATACAACAGCACACATTAAAAAACATTACAGCAATGACACAAACAATTCATTAAACGTAAAAGCCTGTGAAAAAAGTGAGTTTTAAGAGTGGACTTGAAGGTTTCCAGAGACTCAGATGAGCGAATATGATATGGTGTGGTAAGCTGTTCCAAGTTTCGCTGCACAATAATGATAAATAAGTAAAAACAATAAGACAGGAGTTAGTAAAATAAAAAATAACAACAATACATATAAAAAACTAATATTCTGCAAAGGTTATGTGGAATTTTTTGTCAGTAACTTGAATGCTTTCTGTCAGTAGACCAAACAGGCCATGGGCACCATTCTGGGGGACCTGAGAGAGGGAGACCACTTCAACATCATCACCTTCTCAGACAAGGTTCACACCTGGAGGAAAGGCCGGACGGTGCGGGCCACACGGCAGAACGTACGAGACGCCAAAGACTTTGTGAAAAGGATCATTGCAGAAGGATGTGAGTAGAAATGGGATTTTGTTTGAGCTGTGTGTATGTTAAAGGGAATTTGCATTTTTCAGAACGGACCTGGTATAATAGTAACATAATATTCATGGAGGCCATTTTATTTGCTCAATAACCTTACCATTTTGTATCATAACTCATGAACCAAACATTGTAACACATTCATATAATTTTTCCATTCTTCTGTATTCCAGGGACCAATATAAACGCGGCTCTGCTCTCAGCTGCCCAGCTCATCAACCCTTCATCCCCCACCTCTTCCAAACACACCTCATCCCGTCGCGTCCCTCTGGTGATATTCCTAACCGACGGTGAGGCGACAATCGGAGTCACGGCTGAAGACACCATCCTGAACAACGCAAATAAAGCTTTGGGCTCGGCGTCCCTGTTCGGCCTTGCCTTCGGAGACGACGCAGACTTTCTCCTTTTAAAACGCCTGGCTTTGGACAACCGTGGCGTGGCTAGGATGGTGTATGAAGATGCAGACGCAGCCTTACAACTGAAGGGCTTTTACGATGAAGTAGCCAGCCCTTTGCTGTCAGACATCCAGCTGACCTACCTGGATGAACAGGCGTTTGACGTAACCCAATCCCTCTTCCCGAACTACTTCCAAGGGTCCGAATTAGTGGTGGCAGGGAGGGTCAAATCAGGGACTAAGGATTTAAAGGTGTCGATGTCCGCCACTGACTCGAAACAACGTGTGAAGTTAGAAAACGATGTATTGATATCCCAGCCAAAGGGGAATGGAAGTGTAGATTTGCCAGACTGTTCGGGAGGCTCAGATGGGATGTCTAGTATTGTGAATCGTCTATGGGCGTATTTCACCATCAAGGAGTTGCTACAGGCCAAATTGAATGCTACCGACCCGGCAATGCAGAGGTTACTGGCAGAGAAGGCCACCAATCTCTCCCTGAAGTATAACTTTGTCACGCCAGTCACTTCTTTAGTTGTGGTCAAGCCAGATGAAGAGGAAGTTGCTCCAACCACTACAAAACCAACCGCTACTGTGGCCACGACAACCACGACAATATCAACGACAACAACAACAACAACCGCTGCTGCAAAAATATCAGCTATTGGTGTCGCTAAGAAACCTAGATCACATTCTAAATATAAGCTTAACAAAACTAGACCAAACCTTCCTAAGCCACCTCCGAATACACCACCGACTAAAAAAAACATACTGGCAACGTCCACGGCTAAAACAGTGGTTTCGCAGTCCAAGAAAACCACAGCTACAACCACTAATCCAAGCTCTGTTAAAACTGCCCCTGCGCCATTGTCGGGAAAAAAGCTTTCTCCTTCGCAAAATGAATCCAAAATGGCCGCCTCTCCTCCTCCACCTATCCCCGTTGGTAAGATACCCACCTTTCTGCAGAATGCTTTGAAAACAGCGCCACCACCCGCCCCTGGGAAAGTCTCCACGCCCCAACCACACGCCTTAAAAACAACCACTCCTTCTACAACAACCACAGTGTTAACCATCACCACTAGCACTTCCACATCTCGGCCTAGTTTAGTCAGAACCGAGCCTGCCCCATTGCCCCCACAGCCTGGGACAGTGAAAACAGCCCTCCCTCCAGTCAAAGTTGTTGTGTTAGAGTCACTAAATAGCTCCACATCTACTCAAGAAGTCCCTAAAAGACCTGAAAGTTTCACAGTTGCTATGCCGTCGCTCGCGTCTCCATTGCTAACCTCTCCCACCCCGGCAACGGCTCCGATAGCGGACGACAACAACACAAGCTTGGAGACGGACTTTAAGATCGCAACATTTGTGTCGGCTACCTTCGCTCCCATGCCGTGGGTAACAGACGGGCCAAGACTGTGGGAGGCAGCGGGGCTTCTGGGTAAGTGGTTCACACTGGTTTTGTTTTGTGTTATCTGGAATCAGAAAATATGGATATAAAAGGGTGCAGACTTCTGTAGGTTTACTCCTAATTGTTTGCAATTTTTTTCTGTCCACTAGATGTCTCTACTTTCATTCAGAGAAAAGGTAAAGTTCTGGACGAAAGGAATTCAAAAACAGAATATTTTTGTTTGTAATATATCATGATTAACATTGGAACTAAATATTAATGTATCTTATGTTCTATCTTTTATAGATATTGACCTTGTGAAGGGTGAGTATTGATATTTAGGGTGGAGTCAGCGATTCTGGAGATCAGTTTTTGTCAAAATCAGATAATATATAGTCTGTATATTAACACCATATTTATTTTTTCCAACGCAAACACATACGGACAGGATTTTGACAACAAGCTTTCTCCAGAATCGCTGACTTCACCTTTTAATGCTTCTTATTGTTCCCTGTAAAAATCTAACTTCCTTTATGAGCATCTACGTATATATGTCCTAAACTCAGACTTCTCATTGGTTCCCCAGACTATGATGCAACCTATGACTATGACTATGACCTCGAATATAATGACTGTAAGTTTGAAATCCTCATAAGCGGCGTATTTTTTCTATAGTTGCTTTTACCGGCCTGAAAAAGTTCCATATTAAATACATGTTCTTATTTATTTTTAGGGGACCATACTGTGGACACAGAATCATTTGGTAAGCATATAGTGGGTTTTATTTAAAGCTGCATGGCTTGAATAATATTAATTCATTGTGGAGGCACTGCTTGCAATACCAGTGCAGTCCTCCTGTCATTGCTTTTCAGGCCTAAAAAATTTGGATGTCAAATAAAATTTCTCATTTATTTCTAGGGGACGAAACTGCGGACACAGGAACATTTGGTAAGCATTTATTGGGTATTAATTACAGCTGCATGTAGGGCTGGGTATCGATAAAAAAATTTAGATAACGATGATACCGGTTCCTGAACGATACTATTTTTCGATACCAATTTTATGAAATCAGTTTAACAAGATGACCTAACACATTATGCTGAAAACATTTTACAAAAATCAATAAATAAAACTTTAAATAAGCTGAAATAGTAGTTACTGCCCTTAGATTACCACAAATGCCCTATCACCTGAGCCACTGCAACTCCACACATTCATTTTCCGATGGTATCATGGCATTTCGGTCTGTGCCACATAAGTATTGAACTTTCATTCCCAGCCCTAACTGCATGTCTCGAATAATGTGTATTTTATTGCAGAGGCACTGTTTGCAATACCAGTGCATTCCTGTGATTGGTTTCAGTGCTTGGAAGTCAGTTGAATGTCTTGTGCTTTTAGAACCTCCGGAACCATCCAGATTGAGCACAGTCCGGGTCTTCTCCTCATCAGGTCAATTGTTAATTTATTTGTTTTTAATCAGACCATTAAAGCCATTTGAATATTGTATGTATTTATGTTGTATTAATGTTAATTGTTTGTCTGTTGTAGTTGATGGAGATCCTCACTTTGTGGTCCAGTTGCCAAAGCTGCGTCAGAGCTTGTGTTTCACAGTGGACGGCCGGGCCAATGATGTGCTCAGACTGTTGGAGGAGCCGGAGAGAGGTATGCTTAAAAAATGATATCTATATTTTCAGTTTGGGGGGCGCCCTTAGCTCAGTTGGTAGGGCGTCCCCCCATGGCCTCGGCCAGCAGCGGACCCGGTTCGATTCCAGCCCGCGTCGTTCTCTGCATGTCACTCCCCTCTCTACCCATTTCAACTCTGTCTCTACACTATCAATAAAGCATAAAAATGCCAAAAAAAAATCTTAAAAAATAAAAATAATAATAATATATCTATATTTTCAGTTTAAGCCATAGTGGATACCTTCTGTCGCCCCCATGAGGAATTCTGAGTAATTACAACCACCCACAAAATGTTTCAGTTGTCGATTCTCCTGCTAAAAAAAAAAACCAAAGACGTACAGCAGAAGGAATATCATCCATGCGCAATGACTGATGGCTTACTTACCTGATGTAGACACCCCTACAGTGTTGTAATTACTCAGAATTCCTCATGGGGGCGACAGAAGTTACGCACTATAGCTTTAAGTGTATTACTAATAGTGTGTCCCCTACTGCTTTAAGGGATCATTGTGGACGGCCATCTTATGGGGGCTCCCTCCAGGCACGGCGTAGAAGAACGTTCCAGAACATACTTCGATCAGCTGACCATCTCCACGGCAACAGGCGGCTCCAGTGACATCATGATAACGTTATCAATGGACGCTGTAGTGGTGGAAGGAGAGGGGCGGGACATCCTACCAACCAATCAGCAGGGGTCTGTGACGAGGCAGGGCGTTACTGTTACCGTGGACAACCATCAGAGCTGCTGGGTGGAGCTAGCCAAAGATGTGCGGTTTTTAATCTTGTTTCATCAATATAAACACCCCAGCTACCTGCAGATGGCTCACCTGGGATTCTACATCATAGACGGACGGGGGTTGTCTGCTTCAACGCAAGGCCTTCTGGGTATGTGTTATTTCTTTACTGTTAGTTAATGCCACTAGCTTTACTTCAGTTGTGGATAGGGGCGCTTCTAGTTTTCTAAAACCTCTGGGGCTTAGCCCAAGACGGAAAAGGATATATTTCTATACTTTATTGCACATGCAAAAAAAAATTCAAAATGCTTTACCTAAATAAACAAAATAGGCAGTTTATTATAGCTTTAAATAGCTACCTGACTGCTGTGCTGCTTATCCCCAGACATCTAAAGTTCCAGTCAAGTTATATCAGAGTAAAATTAATACAAGACAGATCTTACATTACCTTTACCAGAAAGGGCTTTAGCCCTGAAGAAAACAGCCTAGCGACGCCACTGGTATCTGATATAATCTGATTTTTGGTTTTAAAGAGATACAAAGGTACGAATAATTAGCTAGACATTGCCAAATTTGCATATCTATTCAAACATGAAAAACTGTAGCCTAATACAAAAATTATTTGTTTAAATGTAAGTAATCAACTGGCTAGTCTAAAAATGTCCGTCCATTCACCTGCAGTCTAACCTTAAAACAATGGGTTTTATTTTTAAAATCTAAAAAAAGTAAACTTATTCATGAGCAAGAGTAATGTACTTGATGTAAATGTTACTTACCACCACCCTTGTCCTTATCTGCCTACAGGCCAGTTTCAGCATGCGGACATGACTGTTACAGCAGTGAAGGGTTATCACAAGGAGTCCGTCTCAGCCCAGGGTGTGCTGAGGTGGGGCGGGTCGGAGCACATGCCCGTCACCCTGCAAGACAAGACGCTGAAAGACACCGTGCGAAAACGCCACATGGGCAAGTGTTGGGTGGTGCCCAAGGCCGAGGTAGAGAGGCTACTGGGCCATCCCTACCAGAGCTACGTGGTGGATCGGGTCAAATTCTAGCCCCAATTCTCGCCTCTTTGCTGCACAGCTCAGGTCGGTTTAATGGTGATATTATTGGACAAAATGATGAGCAAGAACTGGGACTCCATGAGGCTAAACTGAAATGTTTGAAAAGGTGTTGTTGTGCAAAATCAATATGCATATGTACGTAGCTGGTGCAGGTTAAAAATAAGTGTAAAAGAAAGTTAAGTCTAACAGCTTAAAGGCGGAGTCTGCAATTCAGGAGAGCGCTTTTCACATTTTCTCAAAATCAGTGAATACCTCCTCCACTCACTACCTGTCTGTACTGTGTGTGTGCTGGAAAAAAAATCCTGTGTTATACACAACCTAGGCTCTGTAAGCTGGAATGTAAACAAAGGGTATGTAAACAAAGGGGGCCAACCGTAGCTAGCAGCATGCCCCTTAACAAGCCTAGGTTGTGTATAAACACGCAGTACGGACAAGTAGTGGATTATGAGAGATATTCACTGATTTTGACAAAAATTTATTTTGATATCAAGTTTTCCAGACTCGCTGACTCCACCTTTAATGTTCTTAAAAATGAAATGTTGCCACAGTCTCCGAATGAGGCAGTTTATATTAAATAAAGCAGAAGTGGAACACGGGTGGGTTTTAAAAGAGGGAAAGAGAGAGAGTGACATATTGGAGATTACAGTCAAACAGTGAAGCTGAATTTAATGGTGAAATGAGGACGGACTGAATGGCTGCTCTTCTCCATAATTTAATTTGAATTGGATTAAAGCTCTGTATCTGGGCTAGAGATTCAATATGTTTCTGTTCGCATGGCAACCAGTACAGGTCTGTTGGTAATGCAGCAGTTTGCTATTGCTTGTTAAAGTGTCTCTAAGGGCAGACACTGCAGGTGAATAAGGTAATATTTTTAAGTTAAAGATGTCATCACCAGTTTAGTTGATTTAAGTGCTTTAGAAGGTGAGATTCTTGGTTCAGAGTATATTGAAATAAACTTATGTTGAGATATTGGCCTTTAAAGATGGTTGTATAGGAGAAATGTATAGATGCAAACAGACAAGGTTTAGTAAAATAAACCCTTAAAGATACATTTTGGACCATTTATTTAAACTAGTATGAAAGACTAGTATGGGAACCAAAATAGCCAAAAATCTTAAAATTGACCAGGGTTTTAAAAAAAATACAATGTTTTTACCAGCAGTGTTTCGCCTTAACACAGAATCTGTATAAGATATTTATCAAGATTATTGTTATATTAAATCGTGGAATGATTATTAGGCGAAGCCAGATTGTTCTACCTCAGAATCATCTGTAATTATTAAAAAACTGTATCATTCTATAAGCTGTATTTTTATAGTACAAATGTATATAAATGCGCTTTGAGTCTGTGAAAAAAGGAAATGCGCTATATAAGTGGAGTCCATTTACCATAAAATATTATGTTTGTATATGTAGATGATATTCCCACGACCACGGTTTACTCACCTGGATGTAGGAGTTGACATCTTTTAAACAGAAAAAAAAACACAACAAAAAATCTCTCCAGGTTTGCCATGTGCTTTTTATTTTTTACTATCATTTCATTCATAGTTTAATTCATTGTATTTGTTACACGAGACATTAGGCATTGTTCACATACTAGTGATCAAACAAGGACTTACAGTAAGTTTTTTTTCTACTACTCAGCCTATTTTCTTTATGTTCAATTCAAGGGATATTGTCAATAGTGGCTTTTTTCAAAAGGCCGAAACTGGATGGAAATTAAAAACAGTACAACCATACACAAGGCTTTTGTTTTTCAATAAATAAATAAAAAGACAAAGGACAGTAAGTGATGCCGAGGGAAAGGCGGGGTTAGGAGAAAGGGGGCTTCGAATAGTATATCTATGTTCAAAGAGTAAACAGTATTCCAGTTTTTATCAGTAACAATGATTTTTCCAGGATGAAGACCACACACAATGTTGAATGACGCACAGCTGTGTATATTGACTGTTTGCTTGTTATCCTTCCATCCAAAACCTGTTTCTTAGGAAAGCTTATGATCATATTTAATCGTGATGCGACACTGGTATGATCACTTTAAAAGGGTACACAGCAAATAAACGAAACAAAAAAAACACATAAAAAGTTCGGGTGTGTGCATCACTTTTTTTTTTTAAATCCATTTTTATCAATCGGAACATAATAGCATAGCATACTCAGCATTTTTGACATAAACCTTTTTTCCACAGTACGTCAGTGAAAGTCAAATAAATAATAAAGAGCATAACAATAAGACACGTCAACACCCCAAACACACAATGCCTTTTGAAGTTGTGGATAAAGTGGAAACGGAAAACTACTTAAGTGGTCTTAAGGGAAAATCTGTTTTGTCCGTTTTTGATGTGTAACAACAATCAAAGCCACGATTAAATCTGGCCTTTGAGTGAGCGTGCATTGCAGAGATATAAGGGACTGCCTCAGCTGTACAAACACAACAACTACAGCCCTCCATTTGTTAGAAAAAACAATATCCCTTCTGTGGTTTTGACTCAGATCTGCAGAGCGACATCATACACCAACGAACAAACTCTACGTTAAATATAGTCAGCAACTTTTCAGCCAATAACAGCATAAGCGACACCATTTTTTTGGCACAAGACTGACCCTCGCTAACAGTGTGTTAAAAACAAAAGCAGTCAATTTTTTTTAAGAAGAAGAAGAGCCCAAACATTTGAATAAGACCCCCAAATTAAGGCTAAAACCAAATAAAAGCATCTTGGTTCTTTCTCGTGGGGCGGCACCTGTAACAGTGGCTTCGTACTTTTTACGTTTTTTTGCTATAATACAAAGTCGTTTTAAAGTTATGGGAGTTTCCAGCTTTTCCCGCTATTTCGACTACTACAATTTTTCATAGGATTTGAGTCCCTAAGGTGAATGACTTGTCTAAAGGACATACACAAGGGTTGAGACAACCAAGACAAAATCTATCTGGTGCTTTTCACTATCAGCTGAAATTTCAGTCTTCACCCTCTTCACTCAAAAGTGAAACTTTCCAAAAAAAACATCCAAATCCAAAACATTCTCCACATACATTCTTTTCCCCGCGTGGCACACTTCCTCTCATCTCAACAAGTCTAATTTGCCAGAATCAAGATTTATTGTTTTCATCACTCATTCCAAATCTTTCCCAGAAATACTTCGTTTTAAAGCCTTGCTTAGCACTATAGATAAAAATCCTTCTCTCCTGACATTCCCTTTTTAATTTTTTTTTTTAAATATTCGACTTGAAGACCACAGTTCCAACCCTCAGCTCTGTAAACGTCATAACTTCAGCCAGTGAAATGTGCACCAAATATATAGAAATAAAACTCTCTTAATAATTTAAAAATGTTAGAACGTAAACTATTTCAAATTCAAAATTAAACATCACACAACAGAGGATAAATAAAAAGGAATGTATTTTTGGGGGAAGGGGTGGGTAGGGGGTGGGGGGGGAGTGACAGTTAATAGCCACTGGTTAGCTTGCCCGCTAGCACAGGGGGAACACAACAGCATTGCAAAGAGTGAGCGCTATCAGTCGACAGAACGGCCCATTTATTTATATGTAATTTTTCATTACTTTTTTTTTTTTTTTTTTTGCCCGACCAACAGATTTTTGCCCAAAAATGCGCGGTTGCGTCCTTTTTAAAGTAACACAGGTAGAAGACCACGTAAGAGAAAAGTGAAAGCAGGGTTGACAGGAGCAAAATGCATGGAATGGGTCCAGCCTTCATACCGCAGTGTCGTCGTATTAGTCTATGTACAATACTACTGTGTGTGTGTGTGCATGTGTGTGTAAAAGATGCATGCATGTCAACTGGAGGTGAGTGGCACCTTCCAGAAGATTCTACACTAAAGCCATTACAGATCCCCTCATGTCAGAGCTTATCAATGATTTGCTCTGGTATGAGGAGAACATTGTACAGAAAGAATGAAATGCTTTTAATGATAATATATTAAGACATGATTATGCTGTAAATTTCTACAATGGAATGAAAGACCATATCAACCCTGCTTTTCGGTGACGGAGATAGGCGAGTGTGAGTATTTGAACAGTGTGTGTGTGTGTGTGTGTGTTGTGAGCATATACGCGTGTCGAGAGAGAGAGAGAGAGAAGAGAGAGGGACGTAAGGAAAAGGAGGCAAATGGCTGAGGACAGGCAGAGCTCAGAAACACACACTCTCTCCCCAACACAAACCTGCTACCCACCCAATGTGTGTGTTTTTTTTTGCTCTGTCCGCCATTTTTTTTAAGCCCCGCCTCCTCCTCCCAAAGCCCCTGGCGCCCTCCCTCGGAAACCCCTCTAACCCGCTCACTGCTCGTCCTCCCCAAACACGTCGTTCTGTTTGCGCTTCATGTTCTCAAAGTCAAAGTCGCTGCCCGTCATGCGCTTGTAGATGTCCTTGATGTCATTGCAGGTCGTCTCAAAGTGAGTGGTGGCGTCATATGTGCTCGAGGTGAAGACCTGGGAGAGATTACATGACATGAATGAGTATTTATTCTAAAGCTATGCTAGTAGCTTTGTGAGGCCAAGTACAAGTACATAACCATGCTTGAGCTAAATGCTAACTTCTAGTGGACAGTGAATATGTTAACCTGCTGATGTTAAACAATAGGGGTGAGCCTTAATAGTCAACTAATCGAGGTTCTCTCGAAGGAGCCTGATTGGACTGTGGGATTGACAGTCGGATAAGTTAATTTCGGTCATGAAAATTGGGAACATGCCATTTCGGCTATATGTGGTGCTGAATGTCTTCTGATGGTTCATCCCAATGAATCATGATACATCGACTATTGAGGTATAAATATCATCCTATTTTACTGTATGGTTTAAATATAACTTTTTTTTATTGTCCTAAACCAAGGTAATGAAATTTTGATCGGTGATGGTCGCTAGAGGATCAGTCAAGAGAATCACAAAAGTCAAAATTAGAATTTTTCCTCTAGGGCAAATTTCATGGCAATCCATCCAGTAGATTCAACGATACAGTTTTTCAGTCAAAATGTCAACCCCATGGCGGTGAAAGAGAAAAAGTCAAGGGATCACCAAACTCATTAGGATTTATTGTCTAGGGACCAATAATGTCGTTCCAAAATGTCAAGGCAATCCTCCAAGATGTCAAGCAATTTCACAAAGAAGTGAAAACTCTGACCTGCTAGTGGCACAATATTGAATGTTGGAGGGTTGCCAAAGTAATGACAATCTATCATCTAGGATTGCATATCTGTAGCAAATGTCACAGCAATGCAGCTTATATTTGTTCAGATTTTTAACTCTGGACTGCACTTGTTAACCCTTATGGTGGTGTTTAATGAAAACATTTCAGCCTAGATTAAAGTGGTGGATTGACTGAACAATATTGCCATTCATAGGGACATACTGCTAGTGTGGACTACTGGCTAAGGTATCATTTCAATTTAGTTTTTCTCATGAAATAGCTTTTTATGCTTTTAAATGGTGTAGATAAAGATAAAATGTGAAGATAACATATTTTACCTGGCTCTCAGTGCCATCATCTGTGGGCTCATACATGTCACTAATAGCCACAAACCTGAAAAAACAATCACAAAGAACAACAACATTTACTATACTGTTTATCAATCCCAATATTTTAATCATGTCATCAGGTGTTAAAGGTGCAGTGTGTAATATTTATTTTAGTGGCATCTAGTTGATGAGATTCCAGAATGCAATGCTCCCTGGGTAACCCCTCCCTTTGGAAGAATTAACAGAAGCTCAGGTGGCCTTTAAGGCAAAGCTATATTTACTAAAGATGGCATCCTCATCCACCACTGCCTCAAGTCTTTCCACAATATCAAGTGATGAGGTGAGGATGCATTTAGTTTAAGTACTTCACAACTAATTATATTCCATTTCTACTAAGTCTGTTCTGAAAAAAAAAGCCAATCAATTCTACACACTGCAGCTTTAGGTTTTTATGAACATGGTATGTTTGTGAATCTATAAATGCTAATTGAAACCATGGAAACACTGACTTCTGGTCAATGGGCTCGAGCAGCTCCAGTGCCGGCTCTATCTCAGCCTCGGGCTCGGCCGTCTCCACCGTGGTGCTGACGATGGCGATGTATTTCCCCTGGGCCGCCACGTTGTGAGCGTAGGAGATCATACACACGTAGATGTCTGGGGAATGGACAGAATAGGAGGTTAAGGTTAAAAAATGCCAAACATAGGGGCGCTCCGGTGGCGTAGTGGATAGAGGCGTACCGTATTGGCTCCAGCCTTCGTTGCAGTTGTCGCAAGTTCAAATCGACCCGTGGACCTTTACTGCAGGTCATCCCCCCTCTCTCTCTGTCTCCCCAGTTCAACTCTGTACTGTCTAATAAAACTTGAAAATGCAAAAAAATAAAATCCTAAATGGGAGTTACCTAAAGGGTGTTTTTGATGATTTATTTCAGCCACTTGGGGGCACTGTGGTAACAAGTTGTTAACTCAAACAGTTGTTTATTCACACACCAAGCAGACAGGAAGCAACATTTATTTACTATTTTTTTCATGAGCTGGTCAAAAAATCCAAAACAATTCATTTAAAATGAGTGAATATCTCCTCACGTTACGCTACCTGTCTGTACTGTGTGTATGCAGAAAAAAAATCCAGTGTTAATACACAGCCTAGGCTCTGTAAAGGGCCGGGGCATGTTGCTAGTAAGGTGGGCCCCCTTTGTTTGAGACCGTTGGCTTACATACCAGTTTACAGAGCCTAGGCTGTGTATTTACAAAAGGTTTTTTTATCAGCGCACTGAGGACAGATTGCGGATTGTGAGAAGATAGTCACTCATTTTGACAAAAAGTGATTATGACAAAAAGATTCTTGAGAATTGCTGACTCCACCTTTAAGTGATCTTAAATGTTACGCTAAAATAAGATCAATAAATTCATCCCCTGTGAGAGTGAAGAAAAATGCTAGCATGACAATTATCAACATGCTTTCATTGATTTGCCCCATAAGAGCTCCATGATATCTCCAAGGATTCAAATCAGATCCATTACATTTAACAGAGAAGCCATCTGTGTTATTGATCTTACTGCTCCAATTTCAAAGATCTCAACTGTGCCACTCTTTGTATATGTACCCATATAAGAATGGGTCTACAATACATATGAAAGTATAGTAGTTGAAACAACGTGCATAGCTTTTCTTTGTCCGTTCATTTGTTGTTATTTGTGAATTTTAAAAACTAGATTATAACGTCTCTCTATGAAGAACTGTGAATCTCAAATCAGTTACATTTTAAATATGAGAAAAATCTTGGTAAAAAATAAGTAGACTGTACATTTTTCTTATTTTTTACCTCGTAAAAAAACATCTCAATTTTAAATAGTTAAACTTTGACAATCCTTCTTTTGATCTAACTGCTCCAATTTCTCCAAGATCTCAACATTGGATTTATTAAAGCTATAGTGCGTAAGTAACGCTTTTAAATCTCGAACAATCCTTCCTTAACCTGAGTTGCGGTTGACCTGGTTCTGGGGGATGATGATCTGGCAGGAGTTGGCGTCGTTGGTGTTCTTGATGGGATGGCTGAGGACGCAGATGACCCGGATCACCTGACCCGCCTTACGCACACGGTCCGGGATGTAGCTGGGGTCGCAGATCAGCTGCTTACAACGGGCCACCTGCAGCATGGGAGGAGATGGTAGTGTGAGTTAGGGGTCTGTCTGTGTGTCTGTCTGTGTGTCTGTCTGTCTGTGTGTCTGTCTGTCTGTCTGTCTGTCTGTCTGCTGTCTGTCTGCTTCTCTCTCCATCTATCCATTATCCATTATCTCCATCTTCATCTATCCTCTATCCACCATCATCCATCTATCTATCTATCTATCTATCATCTATCTATCTATCTATCTATCTATCTATCATCTATCATCTATCTATCTATCTATCTATCTATCTATCTATCTATCTATCTATCTATCTATCTATCTATTCTATCTATCTATCTATATCTATCTATCTATCTATCTATCTATCTATCTATCTATATCTATCTATCTATCATCCATCATCCATCTCATCCATATCCATCCATCCATCCATCCATCCATCCATCCTCATCTCATCTCCATCCATCATCCATCTCTCCATCATCATCATCCTCCATCATCCATCCATCCATCATCCATCCATCATCATCCATCCATCCATCATCCACCATCCATCCATCCATATCCACACCCACCTACCTCTCTCTCATCTCTCTCTCTCTCTCTCTCTCTCATCTCTCCTCTCTCTTCTCTCTCTCTCTCTCTTCCTCTCTCTCTCTCTCTCTCTCTCTACTCTTCTCTTCATCTCTCTCTCTCTCTCTCTCTCTCTCCTCTCTCTCTCTCTCTCTCTCTTACTTTAAATTTGCATGGTCATGGACAGTAAGTGAGCACGGTCGTACCTCGCCCTCAGACTTGACTCCAACCACGTGTCCGTCTTCCATCACGATCTCCTCCACTGGTTTGTTCAGCATGTAGGTTCCTCCATAGATAGCACTCAATCTAGAACGCACAGGTCAATGAGGAATGTTAAAATAATAGAGTGGTTTTTACTTAATTTATTATTTAAGGCAAGCAATTAAAGGTCAGTGATTTTGAAGAATGCTTTTGTTAAAAACACTTTCGTCAAAATCATTGATCAATCCGCTACCTGTCTTTTCTGTGTGTGCATTGTGGTGTGCCACCTTTGTTAATACACTTTTACATACAGTTACAGAGCCTAGGCTGCATATTAACACCAGAATTTTTTTCCAGCACCGACAGGTAGCGGATCATGAGGAGATATTCACTGATTTTCACAACAAGCATTTGCCAGAATCACTGACTCCACCTTCAAATCATGGAGTGCTATTGCATTTATTATTAAAGACAAGCTGTATATATCAGGTAATAAAGCACTATAGATAGACAATGTTTTAAAATACCTGGCAAATCCCTGGGGCAGCTCTCCCAGCCCGTAGAGTGGGTAGAGGTAGGGGCTCTTCCCGTACCGGGCCAGAGACTCACTGTAAAGCTTAATGCGGTTGATGGTGTCCAAACAGGGGACATCCAGATAGCTGAAGGAGAACAGAAGACAACAATAGACGGATATAAATAGGGGTACACAAAACATAATTTTCAAAAACTGGTCAATTTTGAGATAATACTCAACATTAGTTTTTTCAATACACTAAACCAAAAAAATTTCTGAAAAAAATTGTCATACAAAAATATTTCTTTAAAGTAAGTAATCAACTGTCAAAGTTTCATGATGATATATCTATGAGTTAAAATATTTACCCTATACAACTGAAGTGTCTCGCTTCATAGCGAAAAGTTTTGAAAATATGAAATTCTACTAATTGCTGAAAGGCAATTTGTAAAAATACTAGTCACTACAAGAAAATTGTATTAAACCTTGTTTAAGGCATACTTTTTTTACTAGTAATTTTTACATAAAACAATGACATTTGCAGCTGTTAAATGCAGTAAACATGAAGCCATCAAAGACTTATTAGTTTATTTTGTCCTTACTCATCTGTCCTGTAGAGGGCCAGGGCGTGTCCAGTGAAGTCGATGACGTCTTGTCCCAGGTCAAACTTCTTGTACACGTCCCTCATGGTGGTGGTTTTGGGGTCGACGCCCTCAAACGTCTTGGGGTCGTTCTCGTCAAAGTTCGCCACGAAGACCAAGAACTTCCTGAACCTTCTCTTCTCAAACATTCCCATCAGATCTGGAGATTCAAAACAAGAACATCCTTTTAAAGGTGCAGGTGTAATGTTTGAATATTTAGTGGCATCAAGTGGTGAAATGTTCTAGATTGTTAACGCTCTTTGTCTACCACTCTTTTTAGAATAATTACAGAAGCTACGGTGACCTTCAAGGACAAGAAGCTATAGTTACTAAAGATGGCACCACATGCCTCAAGTCTTTCCACACTATCAAGTGATGAGGTGAAGATTATTTACTTATTTCATTCTATACTTCTTGTTGATCTTCTAACAGGTGCATTTCCCAGGACACATATAAAAACACATACTGTATGTCCGTTAAGTTTGTCCATTCTGTGCTACTGTAGAAACATGCGGTGCAACATGGCGGCCCCCGTGGAGGTGACCCTTCCATTTTCTACCAAGTCTGTTCTGAGAAATGCCAATAAATTCTACACACGCACCTTTAAGTTGTAGCATCTCCATTATTTGCTGCTTTTACAATGTGATTTAAATACTCATGAGCTCATTAACTTTGATTATGAGATATATTTGAATGTCTTACTTGAAGCCAGAGCCTCGGTCTCGGTCGACGGCACCTTGTAGATCTTTCCTCCCTTGTAAACAAAGCTTCCCTCCACCACTTTGAAGTCCAGGTACCGCGTCACCTCTGTGTACAGCAGCATCTTCACCAGCTGACCTGCAACCACACACCACACAAGTTATATGTACTTGTCATCAATCCTATGGCCAGACACTATGGCAAAAACATTGATTTTTTAGTTGCATTTAGTTGCACCTAAATGTACATTAATGTGTTTATTTTACTAAACCTTGTCAGTTTGCATCTGTTTATTTCTCCTTTCAATACTCTAAACCCAAACTCACTAAGCATTACAAAAAACAAACTTTCCAAATCATTCTGAAGGTTATTACAGAAGGAATCTGTTCATACACTATGTATTTATGTCTTATCAAGGCTTTACCAACATCTATTTTTGGTTTTCAAAGAAAGAGTTTCAAATCCACCCATAATTAGTTAGATATTGCCAAATTTACATATTGATTCAAAAATTATCAAATAATTGTAACACAAAATATGACTGTTTGAATGTAAGTAATCAACTGGCAAACTTTCATGATGAGACCTGTAAGTTAAAATGTTTTCAGTAATTATGTACAAATGATCAACTTGTTACATGCGTGTGAATGTGTGTGACTGCTGTATGTTTGAGGTGGTGGTCGGAGGGGCCGTAGGCGCTGAATGGCAGCCACGCTTCCGTTAGTCTGCCCCAAGGCAGCTGTGGCTACTATGGTAGTTTACCACCACCAGTATGACTGTGTGTGAATGAATGGAACCTGGAACCCTGTAAAGCGTCTTTGAGTGCCTTGAAAAGCGCTATATAAATCCAATCCATTTATGCAACATAGTTTTATTGTGATACATTCAGTGGTGTGTGACTGACCGTTGGCCATGAGAAACTTGGGGATGAGGTCGACGTTCCAGTCGCGTCCCCGGCCCATGGACTCAGGAGGGCTGTCTGGGAGGTTGAAGCGCTTGTACACCTGTGGGGAAATAAAATTTATTTAATGTGACAAAAAAAAGTGTCATACCATGATAAAATGTAATCTATCTTGGATTGTGAATTGGTTTCCATAATAAATGCTGCCTGCAAGCTGCAATCACCAATAAATGCTATCTGTTTTTACCCCCTATACCTTCATAAATATCTTGTTGATATATATATACTTGAAATATTGTGATATAATGTTGACACTATATCGCCCACCCCTACTAGTAAAAACATTCAGGTAGGCTCAAATCTACTAAGCTTACTGAACCGAAAAGGCATAATGTATTTGCACAAAAAAGCAGCAGCTGATGCACACACTATCAGACACTAGTGCAAGTAAAAGGAGATGACAATAAAGCATATTGATTGGTTTGTATGGATCCCCGGAGCGCTGTCTGTACCTCCTCCAATGGGGTGATGGAAGAGCTCTCCCCTCCGTAGTAAGGGTTCCGGTCCATGTGCAGAACCTTCTTCCCATTCACAGACATGATCCCCGACAGAATGCATTCCTACATAACACAAGTTTAATAGTGTTAGTTAGTTTCATTTATTTGTCACATACATAACTACACAGGTAATGCACAGCGAAATTCTTATGTACCTTTTCTGGCTGTAGTTAAACTATATAGTGCAAGATTAAAATAATGATTTGGTGGTAGGCTAAGTGACATTGTCAGTTTCTAATATTCAACATTAATATCAATGTTATAACCATCCGGTTAAAAATGAATGGACTCTAAATGAAAGTCACTTCGGAAAAAAGTCAATAAAAAGGAAAGCGAGATTTAATAGGAGACATAAAGGCAAGTTAATAAGAGAACCTGCAGGGAGGGTAGAAGGAACGGTGTGCGCATGCGCGACTAGATGGTTTCACTCATGTACTAACCTATACTGTAATAATAATAATAGTAATAATTATAATATTAATTTGTTGCCTATTCTCAGTAGACAGCAAATGCGTTATGACATCATCAAATTCTAATTGTTGTACTTCACTGCATGGACAAAATGATATTTGACACCTTATATAAAACTACAAAAATGTCGACTTTAGTGCACGCGCAACCCCAGATTAAAGCCATATAAACCAATCATAGGCGATCGAATCGTTTCATTAATTATCCTTTGTGCCGCAATGGGTGTGAGAAGTGATGGGAGAATTGCGGCGAGAGCATGAGCAGACAGCAGCAGTAGCAGTGAAAGGGCTCAGTCATTTAATAAAGCCGATGTGCTGCTGCTATCATACAGGCCTGCGTCAGGATGCAGGCCTGTGTCTGTGCAGTGTGCACCACCACGGCACACTGTGGGGTTACGCCTAAAAGATGCTACTGGGTGTAACACAACACTGAACCGTGACAGTGAGCTAAGGGGAACGAAAAAAAAAGAAAAAACAACTCGTGTAGGATTGTTTGTTTAATGTGGTGAAAGGCAGGTGGACTAGTTTGTTGGCGAATTTTTTTTATAACGTGATCTCTTTTCACAGTTTTTTCTTATGTCACATTAAGCGCCCAGGGATGCAGGAGGCTCCCACTTTCTAGATCTAGGGAGACGGGCCTGTGCTCGTCCACAAGAAAAAAATTGTCTATCAAATAAATTTGAAGTTCACACACATTTTTCAATGCAAGCAGATGAAGCTTGACTACTTACTGTGAGTCCGGTGCCCAAAACGATCACATCATATTCCTCATCCATGTTGTATCACTCCCGTCTCGCCCTCTTTTTTTTGCCTCAAGAAATGAACGGGGAGCCTTTATATGGAAGAAGCAGGAAAGATATTTTGCCGGCGAGATCCACACAAAAACTGTCTCGCCCTTTTTCTCTGCCCAGGCTGCTTTCAAAATGTCTCGATCCAAGTTAGATTTTTATTTATTAATCATCAGGCTTTTGAATGACCAATGGAATATAGTCTACTGTCCACACTTGTCACCGGCGAGGACGACCAAAGATGGCCCTGGTCGCGGAGCAGTCTAGAACAATGTCAGTGTGCGTCGGAAAGTAGTGCGTATCCTCCTTCTCTCTCTTCCCATCTCTTTGCCACGGCACACAATGGACTTAAAGTGAACAGCTGATCGTAACAGGAAACCACCGGCGCTTATACAAGGCACTTTATACACGTGACAAGTTTGTTTATTTTTTGGTTTGAAATTTAACTTTCTTTCTTTCTATCTCTCTCTCGCTGTTTTACATAGGCTACATTGTTTCCAAGTTTATAGCCTTTTCCCCTTCCAGTTGTAGGCGCAGCGTTGCGTGGATGCAGGCGGTGCATTTGGTATCCCTCCGCCACCACAGCTGTGTATGTGTGGATGGGAGCATGGATGGGAGTAGCTTTCACTGACTTCACTGTCTGTGACTGGGCTCACGCTAGGCCTTTTCAATAGGGTAAAACAACTACTGTAACTTTTCTTCCATGGATTTTTCACCCCTTTGTTTGTGTCAGTTTGACATTGTGCCATAAAGGTAATATAGTAAATATATTAATAGGCCTATAGGCTTGTGTTATAATGGCAGGTAGTAAAATGCCAAAATAGGGTATCAGCACCATGGACAGTTGCAAGGTGAACCTGTCATTCATAACCCAAGTGCAGAATTCTGCTACATTGTAGGAAAACATATCTATTTAATTGCAAATGGTGTTTTATGACAGCCAGTGCATTTATGTTGCAAAATCAAATGGATGTAGCCTACTACAGTGTAACAATCCACTAACACAGCATTGACAGAAAGATTATATTTATCAGGGTTGGAAATACCTAATACATTAACTAAATAAACTATTCGAGTGTTTTTTGTATGTGAAAAGCAGCGTGTCGTGGTGTTAAAGAGGCAGTTATGGGCAAGGCAGGGGCTGAATGAAAGAAGCAGGAAGTCCGTTTTCTCTCAGGCCGACTTGCACATGACTGTCAGCTGGTTTTGGTCACGTGAGCGCAGCTTTGCGGAAAACAGTCTAGCGACAGAAATGGCAGATTCAAGGCGCTCGAGACGAGGGCATTTAATGGCGTTTATAGTCTTTTTCCTCGCGCTTTTCTCCACGGGAGCTCCACGGCTCAGGTGCCCGTTCTTATGTGGTCCACGGAAAGGTAATGTGTACTTTTACTTTCTTCTATTTAGGCAATGAATTGTCTTTTCGTGCTAATGCTAACCTCTGGAGCTACATGTGTGTGTACTTCTAGCCACAGGAGGCTCATATTCACACAGGCTAAAAAGTTTTGAAAACTACACGTAAAGTTTGTTTTGACTCGTTGAAGCTTACAATTATCTCAGTTTATTTGGTGCAATGGACAAATACAAGTTGTGACTTTCATAACACAAGCTTAATGTTACACAAACTTTTCTTATGTGACAGGCTAATTAAAATAGTTTAGTTGCATCTGTAAGCTAACGTAGCCTGCTATAGTAACTCAAAACACATTAACATTACAGGTGGTGATAATAAAAAGTTTGTTCAGAACTTCTTAAAATGTAGCAGACAGACATTAGACAGAGACAACAGGCCACAAATACAGAGGGGAGATGTGAAAGTAAGCTACTGTATTAGCGTGTGGGGACCAGGTAGCCTATGGACAGTATGACAGTAATGGCTTTCACGTTATTATCCCAAATTTTGATTAATTGCTTTTGACACAATTTATGTATTAAGCGAGTGACAAGCTTTTGAAGCAAGTGTTGTTGCACATTGTTTGATAACTGAACACATGTGCATAACACAACAACACTGTATTTTTTAATGTTAAAGCAACTAATACTAATTTGTCTTTATTTATCTCTCCTGTCTGACTAGTTTACCACCAGTGGCCTCAGCTACAGCCGGGCACATCACGTCTAACGAACAGCTGACTGCCTTCCTCTCCTCTGCCTTTGGCTCCGGACCCCACACTGTGCTGCTGTTTCTACAGGACAAGTAATAATAATAATAATAATATAATAATAAATAATAATAATAATAATAATAATAATAATAATAATATATTTATTATATATAGCACTTTTTCTGGCACTCAAATCGCTTTACATAGGAAAAAGGTGACTGAGACATGGGCACAGGACATGATACATACATGCTTTACTGAAAACATGGTTACTGTAGTAGTCACTAAACTATGGAAGGGTATTGGGGCCAACCAACGAAGAGGAATAATAATAGAGGAAGTTATTTTTCATTATGCATTTTGAGAATAAAGTTGAAATTGTCAACAACAAAATAGAAATACAGAAATACCAGACTCAATATTTTTCAATTGTATTCCCACTATTTTGTCCACATTTCGTCCTCATTCTCTATTTCACGGAATAAAAATGTTTCTGAAATTTTCATAGATTTCACCCTTCATCGACAGTATATATAAAATGAAAAAACCTTGGATGTGTGTGTGTTGTGTAAACAGGCAGTACTATTGAGTCATGTGTAGTTGCTTTTCAGTCCCATGTGACCCTGTGTAACTGTCTTCTCACTCTGGTGTGACAGTGAGCGTTGCCATTACTTCCCCTTTCACAGTTCCCCTGGAACACAATCGCTGGGCTCTGCCTTGCTCATTGTTCTGACTGATTAATGGGATTGATTTAACATTTAAGGGTAGTTGTTGTATGAAAATAAGTTTTCTGCTTTGTTGTGTGCGTGTGTGTGCGTGTTATGCAGTACTGGAAAAAACAAGTGAAAGACATAACAATATGTGGGGGACATGGCAGTTTGTTTGTTCACATTTAAGACGGCCAGTTGTATATTTGTATGAAAGTATGGTTCCACTTCTGTGCTCATGTATTTTGGATTGTAATATTTTTTGTGTTTTATCATTTGTGTCCAGTTAAGCAAAGATGACTTCACAATCTTCGGTGGAGTGTTTGGAAACAAGCAGGATAGTGCCTTCAGAACCTTGAGGTAAGTTTTTCAACGTTTTGTTGTCACAATCACTTTGTCAAAGTCAGTGAACATTTCCTCACAGATCCGCTACCTGTCCATACTGTGTGTGCACGCTGAAGAAAAATCTAGTGTTACTACACAGCCTAAGCTCTGCAAACTTGTACGTAAACAAAGTGTACACACAAACACTGCACACACAGTACGGACAGGTAGCAGATCATGTGGAGATATTCACTAATTTTGACAACAAAAAAAAGTGATTTCGACAATGCATTTTTCTAGAATCACTGACTCCACCTTTAATGCTAAATGAATAGGATTTTGTCAGACCTAAAACACTGCTAATTCTTTCCACCCCCATAGGCAGCACTGCAGTCCTCTCCCTCCTCTCTGACCCTCTCTGCGTTAGAATGGTCGGGCTCGTCCGCCCTGCCCGCTCTGCTGCAGGAGAGGCTCGGTGTGTCCCCTGTGCTGGTAGACGCAGACACTCTGTCTCACCTCACCATTAACGCAACCGTCAGCAATCTACTGCTCATCAATCTGCCCTATTGCACTGGGTAAGACGCGTGTTCCAAAGCATATTAATAGACAAGGTTTTCTCTTTTTAACTGGGTGAATAATCTTTAATTTTTTATGTTTAAAAGCTTGCACAAGTCCTGCAAAGAAGCCCTACGTGACAATGGTAAGTTTAAATGTAAAAAAAATAAAATAAAATAAAAAAATCATATTGTTCATTATTTTTGGTCATTGTGTAGTTGTAATCAGGTTACAATTTTTTTTTCACATGTTCAATGTGTAACTCGATAGTATTTTGCTTTTAACAGATGAGATTATTGGGGAAGTTCTGAGCACAATGAAAGCCAAAGAAGTCCCGTACACTGCGATATACACAGGACTCCAGCCTTCACGAGTAAGATATTCTAACAAGCAGATGTAAAAGTTTCCTCATAAAATGTATGTAGCATTCCCGACTGCATGATCATTGATGATTCACAAAGCAGCTATTCTTAAGAAATAATGGCACCCCTGTATACATTGTTATTACTTAAACTTAAACTTAATAGAGTGGGTAAGAGCAAAAATGCCAAAAAAAATATCTCATACATTTTTTTGTAAATAGTCAAGTATATTGTACCATGGGTAATTTACAATAAAATTTAATAGTATTTTCTACCCCTACCAAACATCTTATGAAGTTAGACACACATGTCATAGGCAGACATACAGCACTATAACATTAATTCCCCCCCCCCCCCCCCCCACCTTATCTCTGCAGGTGATTTCAGAGATGTCCATGTCTAACCAGCCAATGGGACGGTCCCTGCTTCAGACCCCTGCACCTCCAGCTGTCAAACCTCCCATCATGGTTAATACAACAGGAGGCCCCTGCATCATGCTGTGGGCTCAGAACCTCAGCGTCAGCCTCACAAGCTCCGGCACGTGGATCGACCTAGCAACAGAAACGCCTTCCACCGAAGGGTCCATCTGTAACACCAATACCTCACTGTAAGAAGGCTGCAATTGAACACTTTGTTTTGTTTTTGTTGACAAGAAAAATGTCGGTTTGAGGTTTTATTTCAAGGAAAGTGATCATTTATTTTTTCCCTTCTCTCTCACCGTAGGCTCGTCCTCACTTACACAAACTTCACACTAAGGTAAGGCAATACATTGACAGTTTAAAGGAATATTTAGATATTATCATTCTCTCTTCTTATCAAAAATTACATAAAATCATCAACACCTTTTTTATATTGTTAAATATGAGGCTGAAGCCGGTTAACTTCGAAACTGGAAAACTGTTATTGTATCTCTGTCCGCAGGTGAACATGCTATATTATATTCGAGACTATATTAATCAGAATAATTCAACTTTCATAGCACTTTTTTTTCCAAGTATGGGATGGTAGTGTTGTGTTTTTCCTCTTGTGTTTCACCTTTTAAGGATACTACCACTAGAAGTTGCCAGATTGAGGAACTTTAACTAATAAAGATAGTAACTAACCATTCATTACAGCTAGATAGGGATACCAGTATTTTACATGACTAAGCTCACCAACTCTTTTTTTTTTCCCCTCTCCAGTTTTGCGATGACTAGCCGCATGTACCCCGTGTCAGCGAGGAACTGGTTCACGCTGGACTTGGTGCAGGTGCAGTCTGGGGGTCTGACGGCCTCTTTCAACGGGAGCCGCATGATCTACGCCCCGTCAGAGTACTCCTTCCACTGCCAGTCTGTCACCAGCTTCAGAGACGCGCTGCTGGTGTCAAACAACGACGGGACAAACACCTCGCAGTGGAGGTCAACTTTGTCGACTTCCAGGTATGTATTTAGTGATGTTTGTTCACATCCTGCAAGTGCCTCAAGTATTTAAAAAAAAAAAAGCTATAGTGCGTAACTTTTTCATATGAATGAATGACCATGGCAGCGTTTACAAACTGGCTCAAGAAGCGCCACAAAATGTTTTAGTTGTTGATTCTACTTAAGAAAAAAACCTGGACGTACTGCAGAAGGAGCAAAATCCATGCATGATCAACGAAGGCTTACCTCAAGTAGATGCGCAGACAGTGTGGTTGTAATTACTCCAGATTTCTCATGGAGGTGCCAGAAGTTACGCACTATAGCTTTAACAGAGCGTGTTCTTCTTTAATAATCCAATGTCTGATTTACTTTTGCTCATTTAAGTGTTTTTATATGTTCATTTTACAGATTCAAGGCTTCGGTTTGGGCAACGAAACAAACTTCTCCTACGCCAGTGACTGTGCGGGATTCTTCACAGCCGGGATCTGGATGGGCCTGCTCACCTCGCTGCTCATGTTGTATATCTTCGTGTACGGTCTGCACATGATCATGAAGCTAAACACCATGGATCGCTTTGACGACCCCAAAGGACCATCCATTTCAGTGCCTCAGTCGGAGTGAAGCATTCCCACACACACACACACACACCTCAGTCCTACAGTGCCTACTATCAGATCATGGACTTCTGAGAGTCCCCCCTTATCATGAAGCATTTTTTTTTTATATGTTTGGGCCTTTTTTTCTTTAAAGATATTTGTCACACAAATTGACTTTTCCTCTGATAAACCCTGCGTTTCAAATCACATACTTTTCTTTTTTACTATGCTACATACTAAAGCATGCTGAGTAGGCTACTGCAAAATGCACAAGACATTTGGGTATTTCTGGCATACTGCATTTCAAGTGCATGTTTGGGGACATCCTAAATCTTTTTCAGGCATACTTAATAATATGGAAGTATGTGTATTGAAACAGAGGCATTCTCTCTTTGGAATACAGTGCCTACATCGTATCTTTATCATGATTTTTTTTTTTTTTAAATGTTTGGGCCCTTTTCTTTAAAGATATTTGTCAAATTGACGTTCCCTCTGATATTAATGTAGTTTTTCTTTTTCCTAAATCACTTTACAGTTGTCTTTGGGATACCGTTTTCCATTGGGGCACATTCCTTTGCATGTGTCCACGTGTGCCAAAATGTTGATCTTGAGTGCATGTGCTAAAAAATGTTGTTGTGCCAGACACGGTGTCAAGGCTGAAGGGTGATGATATTTTTCCCTAAAATAATTTTCCCTACCTGAGAATGCCTTTTGTGCCAACGTGAATGTTTTGCTGGATACCGTAGGACCGTTTCAGACCTCACTTCTTACTTTAGTTTTTTCTCTCTCCAACTGAAGTGTAATTTAAAGACTACTGCTTATGAACGAAGTGCCTGTGTATATAAAGAGTGGATTCATATTCGTGATTGTGCTCTGAAATGGTGCTGTTTCAGAATAGCCTAAGAAAAAGAATGCTTATACTGTAACCTTGGATACAGACGAGACAAATCTCACACATGTGCCATCGCCTCTCCTATCCGAAATTTTCTTCACAAGTAATTTATTTATATAAACAAGACTTTCTATGCTTAATCCACTTTTGCTACAGATTCACCAACAGATTGAGATGACAGTGCCTTAGTTCTGCTTTTGTAAGACTCACTGATTGCCATCACATGTACATTGCCAAGAAAAAAAAAGAGATCTTTAAATTGTGATATAATTGTGTTGCTTCATTTAATTTGAAGACAAAGACATAGGTTATTTCACACCAAAAAGGAAATGCTTTTGTGTCCTATAATTTTTTTTTTTATATATAGTTAATAATGTACCCACACCAGTAGGCCTAGTGTGAAAAAGACCATCTTATTTTTGCCTCTTCTTTATAATCCATAAAATAACCCAGAATATCTGCAGCAAGAACGAAAAAAGAAAATTCTAGATTGGCTACTTGTATGCATTGACAAAGCAACAATTTAACCGTTTCACTGGCAAAAAGGCTTATCAAAAATCAAAAGTTTATTAAATTACAAAATAAGTAATTTTAAACAATTATTAGAAAAAATCTTTTTAGGAAGGCTAATGTAAAAGAAAAACTATAAAATCTTTAAAAAATATGCAGAGGTCTTGCTTGCCAAAGTAGGTGTGCAATCGGTTGCCATCGTTACAGCAAGTCAAAACACGACTACGTCATGACAGGTGTAGTCGCTGTGTGCTAGCGTAACTTTTTCTGTTACCTCCAGTTTGTGATATATATTTTCTGGACCAATACGTTGTTTTTCAAAATGTCAGCGGCTCCAGCGCAGAAAATTTTATTCGGCAGTTCTCAGGAGAGGAAGCTCTTTCCTAACTACTACGCACCGGACAGACTAGGAAACCAAATGTTACGACACGATGAGCCACATGTCGGCCCTGGTTGCTATGAGAACCACGAGGTTTGTCCCTGTTACATTTCTTCTCACGTAGGCCTACACATCTTTTTTATCTTATTTTTTTATACTTATTTAGGCCTAATAATAAATGTGTTTTCAACCATAATGATCTGCGTTTGCTTTATGTTGATGAGTTTAAACATTTATCATTCCCTTTCTTGCAGTTTGGCACCATAGTGTATGACCTAAAGAGCAAACCGGTCAGTAAGAGAGGGTACGGTCTGTCTGCCAGGACTGCACCACGCTTTCCTCCCGATGGAAAGGTAAAGTAAACATTGGCCTACCACAAGTTAGATACCTTGGTTCATCAATATATATTTTTTTAGTTACAACTACATGTTTTTTTAAATGTTTATTTATTTTTTACTTATGCAACAAAAAAAAAACTAATGCATATCTATGCATTACTTACTACATAGTTTTTTTTAAACTGCTACATGTTTTTATTTTTTTAGTAACTACTACATAGTTTAGCATTACCTACATAGGTGCAAGGAAGCAAAAAAGTCGCACAAACGCAAAAAGTATCTATCTATCTATCTATCTATCTATCTATCTATCTATCTCTATCTATCATATATATATCTATCTATCTATCTATCTATCTATCTATCTATCTATCTATTATTTATCTATCTACATCTATCTATCATTGGTGTTGATGAAATATGCTTTATTTGCATCATGGGAATTGTAGGCTCTCAGCCCTTTGTTTTGACCATTTTTTAACACCCTGTCTCATGTAAGTCCCCCAACTTTATACAGTCACAGTAAATCTCTGAAATACCTGTTTAAACATATTGCCCATTTCTCTCCCCAGACAGTGACCCCTTCCCCACAGCAGTACCAGAAGGATCAAAGCCGGTTCAGAATCCCCCCTCCTAACAAAACACCTTTCAACCTCGCTACACAGAGGTTCAAATGCCTGCCATGTACAGCCGAGGGACAGCCCAGGGTCAGACACACACACACACACACACACACACACACACACACACACATTTGCACGGCTATACTTGTGAGCACATTCATTGACATAATGCATTCCCTAGCCCCTTACCCTAACCATAAACAATCACAACTAATTGCCCAACCCAAACCTTCACACTAACCCTAACATAAACTCAATTCATACCTGAACCTTAAAACCTAGTCTTAACCCTCAAATAGGCCTTTGAAGAAGTAAGGACCAGGCTAAATGTACTCACTTTCTAAAAATGTACTCACTCCAATGGTTAAAAGGTCCTCACAAAGACACCTGTACAAGTACACACACACACAGACACACACACACTATACTAAGCTGACAAATGTTTTTTTTTTTACACAGCCCAGGGTCATATGCTCACCATGCAGAGACCAACAGAAAGGTGACTTGGCCGATGAGCTTTGGGAGCCCAGACTGGAGCAGGCTGCCTCGCATGGAGAAGAAGTCCTTCAGGGTGAAGGTGTGTGAGGCAAACTGTGGAATAGATTACAACCAAATAGCTGGAGATTCTGCCTTCAATGTGTTTAAAGACCTACTTCACCAGTGGGAATATGAAGGTGTATTGAACTCTGAGATCTTATTTAGTATAATGTGCAAACATTTAGAAATCGGTTCATCCTAGCTGAGAAAAGGCAGAAGTGACATCACAACTGTGCAAAATGTAGGGTTAGACAGTGAGACCATAAAACACTCTTTCTGCCTTTTCTCAGGCTAGGATGAACCGATTTCTAAAATGTTTGCACATTTATACTACATAGGATCTCAGAGTTCAATACACCTTCATATTTCCACCGGTGAAGTAGGCCTGAAGGTTTAGCCAGTTCTTTACATTTAAACACATATGCATTTTGAAGATTAAATCAGAGATAGAAGATAAGAGTGAAGGCTGCGTCTATGATCTAATCCAAAGGCGCCTTAATGTTTGTATCAAAACAGTTTCTCAGATATCTGATTGACCTGGCTTTATTTGAGGTATTTTTAACATTTTAGAAAATATGCCTATTCGAGAGCATCGACAGCACTGCTATTAGTATCATACTTTGTAAATGTTTTTAACCTTTTATTTAAATCTCTTTTACAGCATTATTTGAGTTTTAACATAAATACATTTGGTATTTAACATTTAGGTGGAAACAGTTGAAGAGTTAACTTAAATGTGCAGATAAAACAAGTTGACATTTTTTATCCAAATTTACCAATAGCTGTTAAATTCAATTTTTTTTTACCTATATTTATACAGGTATATCCTATTGAGTCCAAAGACTCTTTTGCAAGGGAGACCTGTTCCCATTTACACGTTACCATTCACACACACATTCATACACCGATAGCAGGCTAACTATCGACATTCACACGAGGCAAGGTGGGTGAAGTGTCTTGCCCAAGGACACAACAACTATGACACAGTGGCAGGGCGGGGATCGAACCTCCAACCCTTTGATCATCGGCCGACCCGCTCTACCAACTGAGCCACAGTCGCCCCTTCATAAAATGTCTTATATAAAGTAACATCTAACGCCCATTTCTATATTTTCTTCTTTCAGATGAACAGTGAAGCGGAGTTCGCGAAGCACCGGGGCAGAGTGGCCTACCTGAGTCTGTACTATTAACGCTATAAAGCTAATGTTAGACCGTGCCTTTGTTATATATTATATAATATTCATGAAATTTAACTGTCGACAAAACAATATTGAAAACTATTTAATTAACTGGACTGAAAGTGATCTGTCAAGGAAAAAGATTTGCAGATTAAAAAAAGAAAGAAACTTAGATTTCTTTATTCACAAAAAAATGACTGGATTGCTGTTTGGTTTGTATATTACACCATGATGTGGAGACATGACACAAATGAAAAAACAAAGGGAGTTCTCGATGAAAAAAAGAATGGAGTTAATAGACCAAAAAGAAAAAGTATCTTCCAATAGTCAGTATAGAAAAAGTCAATGGTTGGACCGCTGAAAGCCCCATAGTCCACTGTGGGGTCAATGGCTCATTTCTTCCTCCTGACTTTGGGCTTCTTGACGGGGCGTAGATACGGGTTGTCGATGGTGTTGTCCTCCGTGGCCTTAGCCGAGGGGACAACGCTGCCGGGGGAAGCATGGAGTTCTCTTTGTCGCTCCTGGGTCGTCCTGTAAAGAGGGAGACAGAGGAAGTGAGCAATGATTGTAGGACAGACACTATACACACACACACACACACACACACACCACACAACACAACACCACACACACAAACACACACACACAACTACACATAACACAGCACACAAACACACCACACACCAACACACACAACACACACACACCACAACACACACATAAAACACACACACACACATACAAACACGGCTCTATTATGATCATCTATAGTAGGGGCGAGTGCTTGGAATTTGAATCCCAGTAATTCCTGGAACTGGTACTGACTGAGACTAATGTCTATATTCTGGGGAAAATGAGCCACAGAGATGTTTATCTTGTGTGTCTGTGAGCTCCTTGACTGAAGAAAATCACATGTTCTAGAACAAAGACCACTTCTCCAAAGCTCGCTGATGCTCCCATGTAACTGTTGTAACTAAATGCTGTCAAACCTCAAAATTACAAGGGATTATTAAACTGGATTTACATTTCAGATACAGTGGCATAAATGCATATGTTTTTCAAGCTTTATTGATAGTTCAGAGACAGAGATGAAATGGTGTAGAGAGGGGAATGACATGCAGAGAACGACCGTGGCTGGATTCTAACCTGGGTCTGCTGTGAAGAGGACTGAGACTCTATGGGGGAGGGGACGCTTTAACCACTACACCACGCGCACCCCTGGGCCCTACCTACTAAACCAGAGCCAGTAGTGCGGCCTTACCGTGATGTTGTTCCCGGCTGTGTTCTCGCTGTCTGTCTGGTCGTCCTGCTCCGATGAGTCTGTCTCCTCCAGAGCCTGGAGCTCCAGCTCAGAGGGCAGCAGGGCGCTCAGGTATGGGATGGCTGTGGGACGGGCTGCGATCACTGACAGACACACAGTCACAGGGGGGGTTACAACTCAATAAGTAAATACAGCAGGCGCTCAGAAAAGTAGACATGCACACAGACAACATCAGACTTCAAAGTGCATGTAGCAGCCAATAATAATAGTAAGTAATAACACTTCTGAAGTCAGATTTTTTGCTCATAACCTTATAAGTTATTAACAACCGGCCAATACTTACTTTTACTCATTGGCTTCTATCACATTAAAAACAGAAGAAAGGATACACGGTATTGGCAGTTATTATGTTAACGGACGTTTTTACATTATTGGCTTCTACATTGCAAACACCATATTAGAACAATTATTTTGAAACACAGGTCTTGAATGTGTAAACTCCAAATGAGAACAGATTGTTTTTAACCCAGGTTTACTGCTCACATGGGAATATGGTGATGTCGTCCTTGAAGAGGCTCTGTGTCTCTCCGGTCTTTGCCATGAAGCGAGTGAGCGCTCTCTCCACGTCTCTCCTCTGACTGGCTGCCTTCTCCCTCACCACCTGGTAGTCTGACACGGGCTCCCGGAACGTCTTGAGTGCAGGAAGGAACCATAGATAGTATATAAAAGGAAGGAACACACACTTTAGCTAAAGCACTTTGGCTTCACTTCACTTTATGAGTTCTATCGGTTAGACGTAACAAAATCCTTGCTGGTTTGAGGCCCTGTTTGAAATGGGTTTACTCTAGTAGTGCATTTTAATGTCAAAGGAAATGGGTCATTATAAGTGGTGGTGCAAAAACTCAACAGACGTGGCTCTGTGCTTTGTGTATGTGCAAGATACCACATCATAAAAAAGAAGCCAAATTAACTTTTAAAAGCTTGGCACTATTTCTAAATGTTCTAGCGTTTAAACGTTTAGAAGGAACAGCCATAGTACTGACAAGAACCCATTCTAAGTGTCTACTCTCTACAACAACCAAGATGAGTGCAGACTCACAGGTGTTTTGATGTAGGTGTGGGGGTCAGGGAACTCTGGGAAGTGTCCTGGGATGTGAGAGGGGTGTGTGCGTTTCTGTCCGGCTGACAGGGCCCTGGGTGTTACGGGATGGTTCGTCACCGGAGCTAGAATTCATCAAAGACAGAAAAAAAATTATTAATAGCTATATCATGAATGAAATCTTTCAGTGATTACGTTTTAATAAATGCACAAACACCACTATCATCAGTACATTTCATAGTCAATACCAACAGTGGATAGCACAGTTCATACTTACGGGCAGTGATGACCATCCTCTGCGATCTCTTTGCGTACACAGGCAAAGTGTCGGCATTGAAACCTGCAGCAACACAAACCCATTCAATTATTTCCTCTGTACCTTGTATTAAACAATGTATAATTCGTATGCGAGTGTCTTCCGGTGCTATTGTTTACCCATTTCTATGAGTGTGAGCACTGCATCCGACAGAGTTGGGACGCTTCTAGCCGTGTGTTCACAGTAAGCTTTGGCACATCGACCGATTTCTGTTATATCTGAGAAGAGGACCACACGTTTTGGATTAAGAAAAATATCTTCTTAGAAACGATACAAACTTTGCATATAAAAAGATACAAGACAGACAGCACACAAGAATCCTTACCAAATGCAATTGGTCATGTTTAAAGCAATAGATATAGCGGACGCATGAGGAAAATTTCATAACATTGTACAGCAAATGGCAAATACTTGAACAAAAATTTTAAATAATTAAAATTCTGATATACAATCCACTGATCAGTAATATGACTACAGTACTACCAAACTACATATACAAAAAACACCTTTTAAACACCTTGACCAAGTAAGTCAAAAACATTTGGTGAATAAAGCTTGGTTCCCATTAAGAAGAGTTGTGCGACTTGTTTTAAATTTTGATAAACAAAAACATCCAAATATACAACTCTATAGGTAACATGAATAGGGCCCATATTGTACTCCGATACATACAGCTCTGCATCATCTCAGTGAGTGTCTCCACAGCAGCCTTCTCTGCGCTCTCAAAGCCGCTCTCCGTCAGCAGAGCGCTCACTACCACCTGCAGGGTGCGACGACGCGCCATGTGGTAGTTCTCTGCCGGGCTGGTGGAGGCTTTACTACTGCTGCCACGCTGGAAGACAGACAACACACAACAGATATAGTGAGTGAGACAAGTATACATAAGGAAAGCTTTTTAGGCCTTGATAATATTGCCAGCTTAAATCAGGTTTGTTGTCATATCCAGATTGTATCCAGAATTTATTTTATGAATTTCACACACACAAATTCATACACCGATAGCAGGCTAACTATCGACATTCACACGAGGCAAGGTGGGTGAAGTGTCTTGCCCAAGGACACAACGACTATCACACAGGTGGCAGGGCGGGGATCGAACCTCCAACCCTTTGATCATCAGCCGACCCGCTCTACCAACTGAGCCACAGTCGCCCCAAAATTAGATCAGGTTTGTTGACATATCCAGATTGTATCCAGAATTTATTTTATGAATCTGGACAGCAAACAATCACATACAATCAGATTTTTCCCAAATCAAAAAGGAACTTGAAGTAATTGGCTCAGCACAGCTCTTATGACAACAATTGAACAGAATAGATCATAGAAAAACATCTTGACAGCATTAGTAACCCCAGTTTAAATAGTTGACAGGCTTGAATTAAATGCACAGAAGGAAGAAATGTCATAAAAAAACATGTATAGTTTATACTGAGTGATTACTACTATATGACTCTATAAGTCATAGAGTAATATCCACTCTCATTGATGACTTATGACTAACTTGAATGTGTAGTGGTGTGTTTATCTGCAGAGGCCTTGAATAACTTGCATATTAAGTCAATTAATGTATTCACATTCATATGAATACTATGTTGTTTTTGAAGTTTTGATACAACGTGAAAAATTTGGAGCTGATTTCAATATTATTAAAAAATACATTTTAAGGGCCAGTGGAAACCACATGGCATGTGTAACGTTCACTACAACGACAACAACTAAGAATAGATGCCCACATTTAGATTTCTATTACAAATTGTTGCAAAGTTTGCACATGATTGTACAGTAATATGTCCAAAGCATGCAAATACAGTTAGCCAACCTTTGACAGACAGGTGAATACCTCAATAAATTCGCATTTACAGACACATTAGCTAAACAAACATCGACGTAGCTAACTATATAGTCTGCAAAGAAGTACAGTAGGCCCATACTTCATTCAAGAGCATTTATTTTATATAACTTAATCTTTGTTGATAGGTATATTCAGTTAAATCGAGTCTCTTATGCTTCAAACTGGCTAACTATATCATGACAGCGAGTATAAAAACCTGTCCTTACCCCGCCTGTACTCAGGTAGCCTCCCGGCGCCACCGCAGGATCCGCCATCTGTAGTTTACGTGAGCCCTTCTCGCTGGAATAAACGTATAAATTAGATTTAACGATATTAATTTGTATTTTTCCGACGCTTAGCCTGGTTAGCCAGCGTTAGTAAACACGGAGCTGAGGATGTCGTCACTTCTGCCGGATGTTGACATTAACCCACATTATTTTAACTACCACCACCTAGTGTTTGCATGTGGAATTACACCCATCGATCTATCAATTTAAAGGTGCAGTGTGTAATATGACATCATCATGAAAGTTCTACAAAGTTCTAGAATGCAACACTCCCTGGGTAACCCCAACCCTTTCGAATAATAACAGAAGCTACAGTGGCCTTCAAGGGCAAGAACAATTATAAATGTTAAACAATGCACCTGATGACATTCCAACTATGACACTTTCAAGATGGCGGCACTAGGCCTTGGTCCAAAATATGCAGAAATATGGACATATATGAGACCCTTTCTAAGGGAAAAAAAGATGATTCAAAACGTTTTTTTTCAGCTATTATGCATTAAATTAAATGTACTTATGGATATTATAATTACTTTCTACAAAATCTTCTAGGAAATAAAACCCAAAATTCTACACACTGCAGATTTAAATCTATTTTAGATTTTTTTGAAATTTTTTAGATTCATTTTCAGGCTTTTTTCAACTATTTAAGCGATACACAATAATGTGAGTTACTGTATGTATTAGAAAGGTGTTGAGCTTTTGTTGATTGTTGTGTGATGTAGGCCTATTGTGTGGTCTTCTGAATGCTATGTTTTTACTGTACTTTTGATGTCCTGTAATCCAGTTCATGTCATATTATTATGAAATAATAGAGACCCCAGGAAGAGTAGCTACTGTTAAAGACGGACACAAGCTAAAGGGGAATCTTTATAAACTAAACTAAAGCCACAACATTTTCAACGTGTCATCCAAATATTGTGGTCTGACTCATTTTGGTCACTGAATTTATATTTGTGTGTTGGAGATACTGGCGTTAAAAGATGAGACTTAAGAGACAGTATGCAATGACAGGACATTCAATAGGCAAGGCAAGTTTATTTATACAGCAAAATTCAGACAAAAGGCAGTTCAAAGTGCTTTGCAGGGTCAATAAAAATATATCTAAAATATAAGACATGAGAAAATATAGAAATTGTTTACACATTTTAAAAAATGTAAAGATATTGCATTTAAAAGACAGTCAAAACAAGCAATGAAGAAGTTACAGGTTAGAAGGCGAAAAACAAAATATTCGGCTTTGATTTGAAAGATCTAAGGATAGCATTTGTGTGCGTTTGTTCCAGAAATGTGGGTAAAAAAAACTGAAAGCTGCTTCTCCTTGTTTAGTCTTGACTCTGGGGAATGAACTTCTCAAATAAATGGATATTTTGCAGCTTTAAACGTGGATTTGTTTCCTTTCGTTATACTGTACATGTCTTGTTTATCAAGCATATATTTGTCACAGAGAATAATGTAAATTTGAGCTTTTGATGTATTATTATTATTGTTGTTGTTTGCAACTCTATCTATCTATCTATCTATCTATCTATCTATCTATCTATCTATCTATCTATCTATCTATCTATCTATCTATCTATCTAATAATGTAGGCTACGTGGTTTGGGGGGAAAAAGTGTCAACGCTATTGTTCTTTAATAATTTGTCACACACAGGATCAAATTGATCAAATATGCCATGGTTGAATGTAGTCAAAATTAGTAGCTCTTACAAATGAATGTAATGTCATTATAACCGTATCATTTTTGATGAATGTCTTCTTGTGAAAAAAAAAAAAAAAAAAAAAACAACAACAATCTAACAAGGGTTTAAATTGTTTTAAATCGTGACCTGAATCCGTGGGCAGCTGAAAAACAGCTTTATTTAAGTGCAAAGTGCATCACATTCAAATCACACACATCCCATCGTCCCCAAAACACATCATCATCAATTCACATCCATAACGATCTGCCGCCCAGCAGCCATACATTACTGTGCCCTGCAGTTGTTTTTCTTTTTACAGTGTCTACGCTACGCCAGTCAACAGAGAGCATATTGCATTATTAAGCTCAAAATAAAATATAGAGAACAAAAAAGTGACCAAGTTTGACATGGTGATTTAATTGACCACCATTACCATCAACATAGTAAGTAGTGTCGTGTCCATTCGCAGAAGGTTTTTTGTCGTGAAGGCTTTTTTTTTCTTTAGGAAGCGTACACACGGTTGAACGAGTTTCTCCGACCGGCATTCGCCATCTGTTTTCCCTTGGCTTCGAAATCCACCATGTCGCCAACGTCCTCCACCTCCGGCCCGACCGCGGCGGTGGTAGGTTCGGGCTTGGCGACCACCTTCTTCACCTTCTTCTTGAGCTTTTTCTTCTCCACACCACCGGGATGTGTTCGACCGGTGCCCTCTCCGACATCATCTCGTAGGTTTCCTCTTCCCCTCCGGAAGGCAGGAAGACCGTCTCCACCAGCCCACCGACCGCCCCGAGCACTGCCAGGGTGGAACCCAGCATGTATATCTTCAGCAGGTTGCGGCTGGGACCCTGGTACAGCATCTCCTTGGCGAACGGGAGGAGCTCACCAATGGTTTCCATGGTTTTCGTTTGTTTTGTTTGTCTGTTGGAAGTAAAAGGAAAAAATCATAAAATTTTTTTGTTAGAGAACATTTTCCAAGAACTTTGTAGATAGCTTTAATGTGTAAATTTCAATTTAAAAAAAGTTATTTTTAATGTTATTTTCAATAGCATTTTGTCCACAATAACTATTCACTCAAATTTGACTGTATTAGATTTTTTTCCAAATAATATTTTGAATCGACACTGTCTGCCCTTACATTGGCAACAGAATTACACAGGCACTCAAGAAGTAACGCAATATCAGAAATGTAGCCTACATTAGCAAAATTTAAATAAAAACAGGCTTTGGATAACTATTCGGCTGATTTTTAAGACATACATACATGGCTTAAGTAGTACAGCCCTTTAGTGTCAATAAAAATTAAATACTCACTTTCAAGCACCTCAAAACTCTGATTTCTTATTCTCAGTGTTGGGCCCAGTGAGGCATTAAACAGGCAGAGAGACCAGTGCAGACCAGCCATTTAAACACCAGTGGACTCAGGTCAACTCCCACCGTGGCGACACATTTGCATATTCATGAGTCTGCTGCAATCCCCTCTGTGGAGATGATAGGGGGCTTGTTTGGGTAAAAGGCCAGGGAGTTTCCAGGACAAGAAGCAAAATATTCCCTGGAGCCATGCAAACTGTGCATGGGATAGTTCACATGAGGTCTGTGTTTGTTATGTATCAGATACAATTACTCAATGTCCATCCTTCTGTCCATCCACACATCCATCCACGTCGTCCGTTCCATCCATCGTCATCCGTCCGTCCGTCCATCCATCCATCCATCCATCCACCGTCCACCATCCATCCATCCACCCCACCACCATCCACCATCCATCCATCCATCCACCATTCAGCCAGCCAGCCATCCATCCATCCATCCATCCCATCCATCCATCCACCACCCATCCATCCCATCCATCCATCCATCCATCCATCCATCCATCCATCCATCCATCCATCCATCCATCCATCTGTCTGTCTCATAAACATTTCCGACCATGCAGTGATCACACATGCAAAACATTCCAAATGCTTCACGTTGAACATTGAGTATTTGATTGTGTAGCGTGGCTTCTTAACATAAACATTGCCCCTCATCAGGAGAGCTTGAAAAGTGTCCAATCACAGTGTGTTAAGCGTGTCTAGCCAGTCCCATGTATTGGTTGTAAGGTATTATTGAACTTATTGAACACTGGTAGATAAGGCTAATTAGAATAAAAGTTTCAATGGAATCCCCTAAACACGTTGTCCTGCTCTGTCTCATGATGCTATCTGACCATGGAGCTGACAAGAAGACGTGACTAACGTGTGATAGTGTGTGTGTGTGTGTGTGTGTGTGTGTGTGTGTGTGTGTGTGTGTGTGTGTGTGTGTGTGTGTGTGTGTGTGACTGTTTGTGAAAACTTCATGACAGGCCTTTAAAGGGATGCTTGAGGGATAAGACTGACAAATAGGTTTCAGTTACGAATTAGATCAGTTAAGATCAATTAAGGGTTGGGGTCAGGCCTTTAGTTTTGATGGTTACCGTTAGTGTAAGGCGCAGGGAATGCATTATGTCAAGGAATGTCCTCACAAGTATAGCCATACAAACATGTGTGTGTGTGCAGTTGTCAGCCCTCTGACCTCATTCCTTCAGCAGAGGGAAACCAGGCGAGTGGCTTGTGAAATGTGTCTGATCTTTGTCACATAGAGACATGTGTTATCTGCTCTCTCTCTGTCTCTATCTCTCTCTCTCTCTGTCTCTCTCTCTCTCTCTCTCTCTCTCTCTCTCTCTCTCTCTCTCTCTCTCTCTCTCTCTCTCTCTCTCCATGAAGATGACAACCGGCTGTCTATGCACGTCCAACATGTATCTGCAAAAACCAACTCACTTAGTGACATTTGGCACCAAAGCCAATAACCCGGTTACTTTTAGTCATATGTTGTGGCCATAGGGATAGTCATGTTGATTGTCAGTGCCATGGCTGAAATATCTGAGTAACTATTGGATGGATTGACATTTTATACAGACATCCTTGGTTCTCTGAAAATCCCTGTTGCTAATTGGCTAAGGTTAGAATGCTAACACACTAAGCTAACAAAGTTACCAGGTACACTTTATACCTCTATACGGTATGCTTATATCCAGCATGATCATGGTAGTGTATATCAATGTACTCACGGCTCAATAGGATAATATGTCCGGTAAGAAACTAGGTTTACTTACAATCTTCTGCATCTTAACTCAACTGATTGTTACAGATGAATCAATCAGGTAAAGTCAACAGATATTACCTGATTGTATCATTTCATATCAAGCCAGTGTTGTTTACTTAACAACTGTATTTTACCAACAAAACTGTATTCCTGTTTCAATACCAATGGAATATGGCATTTATTGAAGTGCTTAACTTCTGTCGCACCCATGAGGAATTCTGACAAATTACACTGTTGGTGCATCTAGATTAGGTAAGCATTCAGTGATCGCACATGGATCTTAGCAGTAGAATCAACAACTGAAACATTTCTTGAGCTCCTGCGCCAGTGTCAGAGTTTGGGACACCAGTTTGTAAACGCTGCCACACTGAGAAATACAGAGAGAGTTTTGTGGAGCTGGTGTGTCAACTCATTTGGGGATAAAAAAGTTACGCACTATAGCTTTCAACATTTCATTTGGTACCATGTTAGCATACTGAACTTGGCTGTAGACAGTTGACCAGTGTTGTTTTGTAGACTGACAGCAGAACAAATTATTGGCAGCACGTATAACACACAAAATCAAAACTAAAGAATACTCTCTGGCACATATTACGGTGCAATCACTGTTTAGGTGGTAGGCCTATATTGATCAACATTTGAACTTTTGCTCAGCAGTGATGAAATGTGGCTAAATACAAGAACAACCTTTTACCCTGTTCAGTCAGTTTTGTGGAGCACAGGCGATCCAAAAGCGTCGCCGCTAACCGGTAATATCACTGGAAGCAAAGCACACTGTCAATAAAGTTCCCTTTACTTTCTGGGCATTTATGTTTACTACCATGCGTCGGGGAAAGGTTGAGAGTCTTTGGAGACCTTTGCCCCATATCACTGGCTTCTCCTGCTTGAATAGACTGTCTGTGTGTGTGTGTGTGTGTGTGTGTGTGTGTGTGTGTGTGTGTGTGTGTGTGTGTGTGTGTGTGTGTGTGTGTGTGTGTGTGTGTGTGTGTGTGTGTGTGTGTGTGTGTGTGTGTGTGGATGGTTGGGTGGTCTTAAGGAGTTCTACGGTGTGTGCAGATGTGATACAGTCAACAGTAGCTCAGGGGGGGAAAAGGGTAAGTATACAAAGTTTTTTTTTCATATGATTCTCAAAGAAAAATAATTGTAATATTTTAAAGGAATATTCATTGATTGCTGACATTTAAAAATGAACCACTAAAAGAAGAATGTTTATTTTTTTCACAAATCATTTTAAATAATTTTCCATTTTAGTCAATGCTGGTCATGGTCAAGGTTTACATTAACATGCAAGACAGGGAAAATTGAATACAACACTAGAATATGGCTATGAAGGTGACATAAATTTGAAGTCATTAGTCATGATTTCCTAGCCTGGATATCCAGACCTGATATCTTGAACGATAGAGGGTCTGGCCACGATCAATAGTAATTTCCAACTCAAAGGGCGGCTCCTACTTGTGTATTTCAAATGCCACTGCACGCAGTTGGTAGCCTGGCTCCGCCCGCCCGCCTACTTCCGGCCAAATTTCATTTTCCCTTCAGTAGTCAGTCTGGGTGTACAGCCCATTTCCCAGATTCTCCGGAGAATCTACGATCGTGCCAATCAGCGAACAGAGGGAGTGGCTGAGACCGCTCCAGTTTCAGTTGAATGCTGCGTTCCTTTATCCTCGGAAGAAGGAGATTTCCGACTTGGTAGTTCCGAGTTCCGACCTGTCTGTGTTCCAGTGCATCTGCTCGCGAAAGTATGGACGCCTAAAACCTTTCTCGTCCAAATAACTAAACGTTAGGCTCTAACAAGTTACTGTTGCCAGGTACCGGTAGATTCATAGACTACAATATTGTAGTGAAGTCGGAAATTTCCGAGTTCCCTGTCCAACTGGAAGGCACCATCAAAAGCCGGCTCATGACACACGTGATGACCAAACGTTATGCGATTGGTTGGCTAATCCAGAGTGGCACTGGGCAGATCCAATAGTTTTAAACTTCGACAGACACCCGCCTCCAAATGAGTGAACGTTTGCCAATTACAGCACTTCCAGACCTTCTGTACAAATGAAATGAAGTACGATGGTCTGGTAGCACCAGGCTACGCAGTTGGATATCACTACAACCAATCAGATTGATGCACAAGGTGACATATTAAGCCCCGTTCGTTTAGCGAACAGCTGTTATACTGTTAAATTAAACTTTTGCCGTGGTCGGTCGGCAAAACAGAACATTCCACTTACTTGCTAATGAAAGATTTGAGTGCCGTCTTCCAAATCGTAAAGGGTCGAGGCCAAAGCAGTCTCAAACTCAAACAACATATTTGGATTCAAATCTCTATCCCAACTAACTCAAAAAGGTTCATTTAGTCTAACTTGATGAATTAACTTGTATGTTCATGTAAACAGACTAGTATTAATTCTGAAGAAGACTGCAGGAAGTAGTCGAAACATGTCAAGGTACAAACAAATTAATACTAGTCTGTTTACATGAACATACAAGTTAACTCTATCCCAACTGCCATTTTCTCCCCAAATCCTCCACTCCAGCTTTAAGCTGCTTTCCCAGAACCTGTTACTATAAAGGCACCATTACAGTTAACAGTTAAGAGCGGATGTGTCTCTTAATCTACTGAAGATGTACCGCCCTGTAATTAGTTTGGAGTATATCTTAATTAGGGTCACTGGGTCAGATCACATAACAAGATTAAAGGAGGATTTTTTTCCCTTTTTGTCCTTTCGTAATGGTACCTGTAATGTATGGACATTCATAATCACTTCCTTGCATGTTTCAGGCTCAATATGACTATTACTTCTTTGAGCTCATTATTTTGATTTGAAATTGTCTTGTGTTAAAATGGTAAATTGACTCCACTTAAAAAGCACTTTTCCCTGTTTTTCACAGACCCTAAGTGCTTTACATTGTTTTGTACACATCTACCCAATCACACACACATTCATACACCGATAGCAGCAGCAACCAAAGCTTGATATCATTTTGCTGAATATGAAATAATCATTCTAAGAATCAATGACATATTTCATAATGTTTTGTTTGGGATTATGTTTCCAAGAAGAATAAAGAGAGAGAGAGAGAGAGAGTGTGGACTAATACAAATAGGAGCAAATGTTAATGTAGAGTCTGTACAGGTTTTTATTTATGAGCACACAGGGATTCCAGCGCCAATATGAACTAATGCAACAACACAACGTCACATTTAACTGGGAGGGACACAAAGCTCAGACTGTGCAAAATACACCACTTACAATGTGTAGAGAAATATCTAGTATCTAGTATCCAGTGTTTATAAATGACATTTTAATCTCTAGCAGGTTGATGGCATCTGGAAGCTATGCATGAGCAAGTCATCGATATACACTTGTGGCATATTCACTTTTATTGAAATGCCAGTTAAGACATATATGTAATGTTTAACCCCTGTCTGTGTAGCTCTTTTTTTAAATACAATTTTATAATAATTTTTTTTATATAAAAAACAGAAGAAGAAATACATTTTGAAAAAATACAATAGAACAAAAAATTAAATTAAAACACGAGTTAAGGAATTAAAAATGAGAGACAACTTTACCTGAATAGCTTGAACCAGTTAGGCTTATTTGAAGCAGTTTGCAGTTTTCTACTATATATTCTATTGCGCTTTACAATGCAGGCTGGCTATAGGATAATCATTACCACATGACAAAGTACAATAATCTTGCCTTATAGTCTTGTGTGCATTTTCTCAAGCAACAACCACTATTGTAATAAACCTGAACACTGAATTATTTGATAAAAATCAAAAAATTAAGGTTGCGTTCCGAATCTCATACTCTTTCTTTTTTCTATTCTACATACTACATCCGACGATAAAAAGAATCTAGTTAGGATGCAGTAGACATACTATTGGGACATACTTTTCTCTCTTATTTCATCATAACATTGCGCCTTGATCTTGCCTCTTGCTTTTATATCCGTCTCATCCCCGTTTGTTTTCATATGGAGGCTTCGTCGATGTTACGTCACTTCACGTGCGCACTGGATTGTGGGTCAGAATCGCCCAAATAGGATGCACTTTTCAACACTAACAATCTTGGCCGCATGAAGTAGACCATCCGGGTATTCTAACCATCCTAAATCTGGCCACAAGAATCGGGACATCCTAAATCTTTTTTCTACATACTATATAGTAGAAAGTATGCGATTCGGAACGCAACCTAAGTTAAAGTGAGTCTTGCATAGTGCATAGTGTGTGTGTGTGTGTGTGTGTGTGTGTGTGTGTGTGTGTGTGTGTGTGTGTGTGTGTGTGTGTGTGTGTGTGTGTGTGTGTGTGTGTGTGTGTGTGTGTGTGTGTGTGTGTGTCTGCAAGCGTGTGTGCGTGTGCTTGTAGTTCTCAGGAATGTTTATAGGCACTATTTATTTCCAAAATAAAAATGTCCCAACAGACTTTGTGGAACCCGCAGTCTGTTTGAATCTGCCGTGAGGACCGACCATTGGACCTGTATACAGATCAACCATTGGTCGTTGTCCTTGTTGCCAACGGCGACCCACTGACACAAAACAGCTGCATGCTGACTCAGCAGCTCAGCAACACTGACCTGCAGAGAACAGAGGAATACATGAGCCTGTTAGGAGATGAAAATCACACAGCAAGATGTAGATATAAACAAAAAATAGAAATCACAAACTCAATAAATAGTTTGATCATTTAAAACTGCATAGGTGCTATTGGGTGCTTTTGATTGGGGTTAAAATACATGGGTATTTGCTATGAAGTCATTGGGAACAAATTAATTGACAAAATATGAACACATTTAAATCATATATTATAGATATGACAAAAAATTGACATCTGGGTTCTATCGATATGATAAGGGTGAACATTTGGGACATTTCTGATAATGATATATAATAATTTTTTATTTTCTGAAATTATGATATGCAAAAAAGTGCTTCACTTGAACTTACGACGTAAAAATCTTTTGTTCCATGTAAACTTGATGCAGCCTTCACATGACGGAGCACACTGTGGTCTGCAGAGGCTTGTCAGAACATTCTGCAGCATACCTGAAAGACAACACAATAAAAAGGTCACCACTCGTTAGTCCTGCTGCCATGTCAGAAACATGTCAAGTAAAAGTTATGTTTTTAAGTTCAATTCAGCTCCTATTTTTTATAGTAAAAAATACAATTGCATATACTTAAAAATATACAAAAATGAAATACATACATAGCCTATAAAATATTTAAACGATTCTAATCAGATTATGTTAATAATACTAACCCCCCGTTGAGGTTGGCGGGCTCCGAGTGGTAGACATTTTTGCCTTGCTCTGCCATGGTGGGTGTGTGTTGCATGACTGCGCGGGTGTTGCTGGCCTTGATTGGATGGTAGTGGCTCTTCGGTTCCAGGTGGTTCGTCACAGGGACCGACATGTGGCCTGGTTCCTGTACCTTCCCGTTGGGCTGGGACCCCCCGGCCTTGGGGTCCGGTCTGTCTGGATCCAGGTGGCCTTTGGCGGGGGCTGAGACGTCCACCACTTGTATGTTTGGGATGCTGAGCTGTCGAATGACCAGCTCTGTGTGTGCCAGCTGCAGCTTCTTCATGTGGTTGATGGCTACGGTGGCGTTGAAGGCTTGCTGTGAAGGAGAGATGGATAAAAGGTTAAATAGACTAAACATGGCTTCACTTTATATCATTTGTTTTAGGTTTAGTGAGCAAGGAAAATGCATAATAAAACTTTTTCTTTTAAATTGCAAAAATGTGCCAGTGATAAGAGGTCACCCTATGCTTCTGCCACGCCAACTCTTTTATTTTTTTTCATTAATTAATTTATTTTCTTTTAATTCAAACAGAAAACAATACAATAGCAAGTGTGAAACAGAATATTAAAAAAATAATATTATAATAGCGTGTCATAAATAATATTTATAAAGTGCAAGTGCACTTGGGTTCCCTTGACAGTGCGTGCGTGTTTGTGTTGTGTGTGTGTGTGTGTGTGTGTGTGTGTGTGTGTGTGTGTGTGTGTGTGTGTGTGTGTGTGTGTGTGTGTGTGTGTGAGAGAGGACTGGCCTGAAGGATTTAGGTGAGCACATACATACTTGACCCACTAAACTGCAGGGTCTTATATGACTCTATCACTCACTTTCAATGTATGTGTGTTTGTGTGCGTGCCTGTTTGCATGCCTGTGCGTGTGTGTGTGTGCGTGTGTATGTGTGTGTGTGTGTGTATTTGTATGTGTGCATGCCTTACATTGTTGAGTGAGGTGACCTTGATGCAACTTATTACTTGTGCATATCTTGTGACATTTGTATATCTTTTTGTCATAGGTAAAAGTAGGATAATTTCAATGAAACAGAATAGAGTGTGACTGCTCATCAGGGTAAAAGCTGACCAGAGGAAGGGGAAGGACCTTATATGGCCATAGGAAGGGGGTTACTGGGGTTCACCCGTGCAGGTGTTCTGGGATCATAGGAAGGAGTAGAGGAAGGGGGGAGGATTATATGGCCATAGGAAGGGGGCTACCTGGTCCCCCGTGCAGCTGTGCCTTTTTCACTCCTCCCTCTCTTCCAAGTCTCATTGGTCCTCAGATTACTATATAACAGCTCGTTCTGAGCAGGACAAGGCCTTTTTGGGCCGCTTTTTGCAGGTACTACTATATACTCTGTAGTTAGTCACGCTCTGTTCCAGCACACTCTATCTGTCCCTTTAACTATGGAGGCAGAAGAAAAACTTAGAAAAACTTTGTGAGTCCAAAATACTCTGAAAGATTTTTGACTTCGAAGAACTTAGAGGCAGAGTCTTTTAAAACACTTCTTTAAAACTCTTGAAACACAGATGACTTGGTAAAATTCTAAAACTTTAGGTGGGGATTATTAGCAATAGGGGTCTGATAGAATGGTGATTGGAATTAATGGAGATTGGGTTGAGACAAGATCTCCCATTTACTGACTGGTGTCGTTAACAATCTTCCTTAAGTCCTTACTATTTTTACAGATTCAGTGGGATGCATTTTATATAGGGCTAGAGCACAAGTTTAAAATCGGAGTGCATGCAATAACTCTGATCTTGGGCTTTAACAAATTGTGAAAAATACCAAGTTAACATCTACTAGGGGAAATGAGCAAAAACTCCGTTTTGATGAGTTTATAGGCATATAACCTCTTTTATTTTCCTTTCTTGTCCATTTTATGTAATATTTCTATACTCTTTTGTATTTTGTAAATAAAATCCCTTAAAATGTTGTAAAGCCTCAGTTTGAATTAGTTTATAGCTGGAACAGAAGGACCTTAGGTATAGGTTTTTTCTACAAAGAGATCGTTTCCCCCCCGGGGAGGTAAGTACATTGACTCCACACTACGGCACATTACTGATTTAAAACACACACAACCTCATACAACTAACCTCTCTGTATGGAGAGAATATGCTCTAATTCCTTCCCGGATTTAACGCAGGCGTTTTAAATCTTGAAATAGTATATATGTTCTGTTTTTAGGAAGCGGGTTAAAAAGCATAGGCTGCATAAAACTGAAATAAATAACTTGTGAAGGATATCTTCTGCCTAAAAGTGGTGAATGATTATCTGAATCAAATATAAAGTGTTACATTTCATACCTAAACAGGATTCATAAATAGAAGAATACGTTTAGAAGAAGTGAAACGCTGAACACGGTGGGTTTAAGTAGAACAATTTTTACTTATTTAAGTGAATCCCTGGCAGTCTAGTGGTTAAAATCCCGCGCGCTCACCGCCTGGAGCCCGGGTGAGACATCTCAGCAGAAGCCGTGAGAGTAGGGGAGCTCTTTAATGGTAATAAGGGTTGTAATTAAAGCATAGTGTTACAAGTTAGTTAATACAGGTTTAATAGGACATAACTAATAAACTTAGATACTGGCTTTTCATTGAAGATCAGACTTTGGAAGTCGAGATCGCTTCATGGCGCCCTTCCGCGGGGCTCGTGTAACATTGTTAGTTTTGTATAACTGAATAAATAAAGGTTTTATCAGGAATAGGAATAACTTTGGGAGACGGGCTTAAAATACAAGGACCTACATCTCCCGTGAGGGAGAGTCTTTTTCAACCGGCGAAAACAAGCCGAAGAAGCAATTAATGTCTGCCAGAAGGAATAAAAATACGACGTGTCTCCAATTTGCGTTCAATTTCCTTTAATAAAAATATAACGCACGAACCGGCACTATTGGAGATTAAGTTTTTTGTTTTTTCTGCTTTACTTAAATCTAGTAACTAATACACTGGACAGGAGGCTATTTAGTCTTCCTCTAAAAACTCGGCCGGTTTTCTTATGTAAAGTAGGAATCGTCTGTTTAAAATGGGGAGATTAAAACTGTTTAGGAAAGATGTAAATAGGTTGAGTAAAAAACGCTCTCAATTGGAGTAAACGATACTCATAAGCGGACAGTAAGGGATTTAGTGGATATTTTAATTGTTTCTGCGTACTAAGTTTAGGTGGTACTGGTACTTGTGTTCATTAGATATTAATGATCGAAGTCAGGCATTGGGATATATTTGATGTGATAAATATATTACAGTTCCACTTTTAAACTGATTGTATCCATTTTTGTGATCTCAGAACGTTGGTGACCGTCTAGGTAACCTGGCCGTTACCGTGAAAGAAATAGGGACCACGAAAGGAAAAACGGCTTGAAACTACCAGATTTACATTAAGGGCTGTTAAGCTTTTAATTTATACACGTTCAATTTTAATTGTTTTTAGTGGCTAGATTGTAGCTTACTTAACAATTAAGGATGGATGCGGTTTAACTCTGTATAGTCTGAAGAGGCAAACAGAGAGAGAGAGCCTATACGGCTTCCACAAGAGGAGAGAGAAACCTCTTTAAGAATAGGCATAGATTTCTTATGTTAAATCTTGTGCTATTACTGAGCTTTAAAAATACTTTTTTCTTACACGAAACAATAGTAGATTTTAAAGTTTCTAACTATTTTAATGGTAGACATAGTTTACATGTTAAACTAATAGGACAGCCTTTGGAAACCATTATGATACAATAAGTTATTGTCTAATAGGGACTTTCACATTATAATTTCATTCAACTGTAGCATTAATAAACAAGCTAAAGTTGAAGAGAGGGTAATTCTTCCTTTTCTCCTTCTCCTCTGTGTGTATCGCCTTGCATGCAGTCTACCGGCGCGTCTATTTCACGTCTTGGCGTGAAACCGGGCTGTGAGTGCAGCACCCAGTAAGCCACAGAGAGGGGGAGAAGAGTTAACAGCTATTTCACCAGGGTTTTCTAAATTGTCAGAAAAATGCAATTCTAGAATAGGACCACAGTGAGAAAGTTTTGATCGCCTTTTGCCTTTAAAACGTATTAGGTGTAAAGATAGATACCAGTCCATTTGCGCATATGACAAGTAGCTTTTGATGAGACATTAGGAGCGCACCGCTGCTCAGAGGGCTCAACATCAACTTTCGACAAATATGGGGTAAAATAGTCTTATACGAGTAAGTTATTGAGTCCATCCGTTGATAGGACGGGGAAACAGGTGCTCGCTGTGTTTTAACATTTAACAAACTCTTACATTTTGTAAACGGGACAGGCACGGCTCTCACTTTAGATAGTGCGCACTACGTTACCACAGTAAAGTTAGCGCTTGTGCAAAACGGGGCATTTCCTTTGCGCCTTCACATTAAAAAGCATGATTAATAGCAAACGTAAGTAGGCTTTTATTTTGAAGCAAATAAGAACAGGAATATAGTTTTTCACATGAAGCGCACTAATAGCAGCATGTCTTCCGTTTTAGTGGATCTAAAATTGGTAAAAATAGACAAAGCTTGCCATTTACACTACTACTTGCTGCGCTCACACTAAAAACCTCATGAACGTTAGTGGGAGTCTTTCAGGCATTTATTTTCATTAAACATTCGTAGAGAAAGAAAAATGGTTTTTCAGAGCAGAGAGCAGAGATCCGAGACGGCTCCGAAGCTTAACAGCGAGTCAGCCTATAGAAACAGTTTGAAATTAGCGCAGTAGAACTACTCGCAAAATATTCACAAACAACCTTTGTCATTTAGTCTACAAAGGTGTAGTAATCTATTTTATATAGGTTTAATGTTTTATGGTTTGGGTTTTTAATGAGAGAAATAGATGTTCTAAAAATGATTGTTAAAGCAGTCAGGCAGGATAGTCTATTGGTAACTTTGATTTTACATCAGAGTAAGAAAATGCACAACCTAAGTGACCATTGAAATGGCCTCGATAAGTTACTCCTTGGTGCACACATTTTGTAGAACTTACTGAACACATATAAGATGTCGTTCATTTTAAAAGAGAACTTTGTTCTCGTTCCGAAATGCACATACAACACGAGTTAAAAGAGTCAACACTGTGTTTGGTTGATGAGTTAAAGATACAACTGAGAATACTCCTTTGAGAAATTAAATAAAGTGGAGACACCTTGTCTCATTCTTCCTTGATTCAGTGTTGAACCCTTTTTAGCTCAATATACATTACACAATGCCGTGTGGAACATTGTCTGCCCCGGGGAGAGATTTTTATTTTTATTTTATTTAGATGTTTAATACATTTGTACATTTGTTCTGGTCTCAAAGTGTGAGGAGTAGAGTAAGCGTGGGTAGAGAACTTGTGCAGTTTTCCCACAGACCGTGCCTGGGAATTCACACCTTAGAGAAACAGGAGACCATATAGTAGCCATAAAAGTAATGGCCCTAGTTTTACAGTGTCAATCCTTCCTTCCTACACGCTCTGAGCTGATCTCTGAAGACACAGCTGGGGCTTGGGCTCTTTGAGTTAAAACGTTAACTTTTTATATTTTGCCTTTACTTTCTTATAGTCTAGATCGTTCCTTCTTTTTGTTTTTATCTTTTTATATAATCACAGTCTTCTATATCGTAGAAGGTTTTTTCTCTCAGCTATTTTTTTGTTTTCCAGCTGAGCGTGAAAACTGAATTCCAAATAATATGGCTTCAGCTTTAATTTTATGTTTTATTTAGAAAAGATTGGACTGGTAACCTTGTTTTCGCGGCTTTGGTTGGAGTTTAGAAAACGTATGGGCAGTTTACAATCTCCAGTCCGACGGCCCATTGTGAGGTTGGCTGGAGCACCGTTAATCTTTATTTTTGCCAGTCAATCCTTCCCTTTTGTTTAATTCAAGATACGACAGGAAAAAACGTAGGGGGTTATTGTTTAGCACGGGTCAATTTTGAGATTTGTGTCTATTCTGGCTTCCACGGCATGTATTCTTTCATATTAATGTGAAAGAAGGGACCAAAAATAAGCGTTTTTAAATATTTATTTTACTATTTTTTTCTTTTTTGCGTCTGAGTTTTGCTCCAAGGTTTGCAAAAAGTGAGCATTTTAACGTAACATACAGCAGCGCGACCGCTGTCTGACTCTTAATAACCATGGTACTGTTAGAAAGCTCTGTATCTGAAGTATAATCTTATCGAATCAAAATATGGACATTTGCTGTTAATTAGCAACAAATAGTGAAAGTGTGAGGAGTGATTTGGTGCAGTGAGCGCAGCCTGTTTGACTGGTGCGCGTATTGATTCGCCAGAAGGCATCACGTGACCTGCAGCTCTGGTTGCCGCGGGTAGTTTGAAAATCACAAAATAAAATGGTAAAAAACGCCGAAACTATTCCAAACTAACACAAAATAAAGACTGATTTATGTAGATACGGACATTAGATGATTGCCTTTTGAAGGGCAGAAGTGTTAAAAACATGTAAATGATTCCGATCGATCACGGTGAAGAGACACAGTCTGTTAAGCGCATGAGAGGGGGAGACAGAGGAGAGAGCGCTGCGGAGCGGCTTAACGGTGCGGCCACAGCTACAGTGGCTTGTAGAATGAATCACGTTTTTTTTCTTTGACGGCTGTTTTCTCTAATCAAGTTTATTTTCAATACCCCGAGTCTGAATAAAAAGTCTCGGCTTCTAGACCACTGGCGTCTACTTGACTTCCCAGTGTCATTCATTGCCCTATTTTAAGAGGTTTTTACACAAGCATTTGTTTATATATTGTTAGTCTGATTTATGAGACATTTTCCTCCTAAAAACACGCCAACAGTGCATTTCTAAAACGTAGGCTTTTACATAGTATTTTTTGATTTATTAAATACAAGGAAATTGTGTCCGAAATCTGTGGTGTAAAATCTTTAAAGACTAATATGTGGTAAACATAAAATAAAGTTCTAAATCTGGCGTCATCCAACATCTGGATTCTTTGGTTTAAAAGACAGGGAAAAATCCCTATTCACTTGGGGTGATTCGCCTTAATTAAAGATGTGTGCCTTTGGGAGAATAAGTTATTATGTTTGTTTTACCTTAGTGGCTGAGACATGATTATAACGTGTTAGCTTTTATTTTTTCATTTTTTTTTCATTACATGTCTGGAATAGACATTCAGAAACCTGAAATCGTTTGCATCTCTCAACTCTTTTGAAATCAAATCTGAGGGCTTGTCTGAGTGTCTTTTGACTAGGTGTTTTTATTCTATTTATTTTTTATTTTTAAAATGGATGAATACATAAATGATAAAAGGATTATACCAGTAATATTAGTTTCACTGTTACTTTTATTTTCATTTTCATTTTATTTACTACTGAAATTGTGAGTGATTTGCTCATTTCTATTCTTCTCTATTATAGAAGATTTTAGTTTTGCTACCTGATATTATGTGAGTACCCTATGAATATAGCTTACGAGCATAACACCAGTTTCTATCTTTATTTTTATCTTTATTTTATTGATGGATTACTTAAGGTTGATTTGATACTTTTCTTTTAGTTTTCAATGGTGAGACATTCTCACTCTCCTTATGACAGATGGCTGTAGTGCCTCTTCACTAAGCATTAGGCTCTCTATATTCCAATACGAATCAATAGGATCCTTTCTAAAAGTCCTAAATACAACTTTATCAGCAGCCTTAGTTGGTGAATTGCATTTTCCTCTTACATTGAGTAGTCTATTATATCACAACCATTTGTAGACTTTTAGTCTGCAGAAAGAAATTGGGAGGCTTCTGGGCCTGCTGGACCTCTGACACATAGGCGTGACTTGATAGCTACGTCTCAGGCTGTGACACCCCAAACCTGACCATCTCCTGTTCCATCTGGGTGAACTACACCATGTCTCCTGGAGGGGAAGAATCGTTCGCTTGCTGAGTGCTGTGTTCCATGGCACTCCTAACAGTCGGTTGGGGTCATCAACTCTATCCTGCTGTGGCGTCATTCTTATCATGCAGTGGGCCTTTCTGCATCTGCCTGTCTTCCTGCGCTCTCAAACTGGGAGCAACAAGTCTTCTATGATGTGGGCCAGGGGCAGGTGTACTATTCTGAGATCAGAAGTTCTGGGGACTGTTGGAAAGATGTCCTTTATGCTAAGCTTGGAGAAGATATCAAAGTGTGTAAACCTGGAGACAAGGGTTGCCATCTTGCATATTGAGCAGAAGCTCAAAAACTGACTAATCAACATACTGTGTGATTGAAGAAAGGGCTCAAAAGGCCTAAAAGACTCTTTTTAAAGTTAAGATCGTCGTGGGACTGTGTATTTTACATTTTTTGGACATTGCAAACTTAAGAATTTTTGATTGTACTGTCTGATGGACTCTTTACTCTGAATGGTGTCAGGATGTCATGGTTTTCTTACTGGTGTACTCTAATGTGTTTTGCTAAATGTTTCTTCATCTGTACGGTTGTGTCATGGTTGTATTAGCCTATGTAACTGAGGGGAGTTTTTTAGTATTGTGTATACACTTTGAGGTTGCTTATATTATCTTTTGCTTTTTCATTGAATAGGTTTTTGGTAATCCGCCACTTACTTATTTTAACTTTTTGATCTGGTGTTGTGTTTTTGCTCACTGAATTGGATTTTACCATTATGAAGGTTATAATTACTATATTATTACGTTTATGCTTTTCTTTTTTGTGGTTCCTTTTTCTGGGTGCCTGTGATTTATTGTTATTTTTATAGATCTGTTTGAGAAAAAAAAAAAAAAAGATTATGAATTTTTTTTAAATGTTTTTTTTGTTTTATTTTTTTATGATAAGGGTATTCGATATCTGGATGATGGTTGATTATTTACAAGTAATAAGTGACATGAGAGGGTGTTGAGTGAGGTGACCTTGATGCAACTTATTACTTGTGCATATCTTGTGACATTTGTATATCTTTTTGTCATAGGTAAAAGTAGGATAATTTCAATGAAACAGAATAGAGTGTGACTGCTCATCAGGGTAAAAGCTGACCAGAGGAAGGGGAAGGACCTTATATGGCCATAGGAAGGGGGTTACTGGGGTTCACCCGTGCAGGTGTTCTGGGATCATAGGAAGGAGTAGAGGAAGGGGGGAGGATTATATGGCCATAGGAAGGGGGCTACCTGGTCCCCCCGTGCAGCTGTGCCTTTTTCACTCCTCCCTCTCTTCCAAGTCTCATTGGTCCTCAGATTACTATATAACAGCTCGTTCTGAGCAGGACAAGGCCTTTTTGGGCCGCTTTTTGCAGGTACTACTATATACTCTGTAGTTAGTCACGCTCTGTTCCAGCACACTCTATCTGTCCCTTTAACTATGGAGGCAGAAGAAAAACTTAGAAAAACTTTGTGAGTCCAAAATACTCTGAAAGATTTTTGACTTCGAAGAACTTAGAGGCAGAGTCTTTTAAAACACTTCTTTAAAACTCTTGAAACACAGATGACTTGGTAAAATTCTAAAACTTTAGGTGGGGATTATTAGCAATAGGGGTCTGATAGAATGGTGATTGGAATTAATGGAGATTGGGTTGAGACAAGATCTCCCATTTACTGACTGGTGTCGTTAACAATCTTCCTTAAGTCCTTACTATTTTTACAGATTCAGTGGGATGCATTTTATATAGGGCTAGAGCACAAGTTTAAAATCGGAGTGCATGCAATAACTCTGATCTTGGGCTTTAACAAATTGTGAAAAATACCAAGTTAACATCTACTAGGGGAAATGAGCAAAAACTCCGTTTTGATGAGTTTATAGGCATATAACCTCTTTTATTTTCCTTTCTTGTCCATTTTATGTAATATTTCTATACTCTTTTGTATTTTGTAAATAAAATCCCTTAAAATGTTGTAAAGCCTCAGTTTGAATTAGTTTATAGCTGGAACAGAAGGACCTTAGGTATAGGTTTTTTCTACAAAGAGATCGTTTCCCCCCCGGGGAGGTAAGTACATTGACTCCACACTACGGCACATTACTGATTTAAAACACACACAACCTCATACAACTAACCTCTCTGTATGGAGAGAATATGCTCTAATTCCTTCCCGGATTTAACGCAGGCGTTTTAAATCTTGAAATAGTATATATGTTCTGTTTTTAGGAAGCGGGTTAAAAAGCATAGGCTGCATAAAACTGAAATAAATAACTTGTGAAGGATATCTTCTGCCTAAAAGTGGTGAATGATTATCTGAATCAAATATAAAGTGTTACATTTCATACCTAAACAGGATTCATAAATAGAAGAATACGTTTAGAAGAAGTGAAACGCTGAACACGGTGGGTTTAAGTAGAACAATTTTTACTTATTTAAGTGAATCCCTGGCAGTCTAGTGGTTAAAATCCCGCGCGCTCACCGCCTGGAGCCCGGGTGAGACATCTCAGCAGAAGCCGTGAGAGTAGGGGAGCTCTTTAATGGTAATAAGGGTTGTAATTAAAGCATAGTGTTACAAGTTAGTTAATACAGGTTTAATAGGACATAACTAATAAACTTAGATACTGGCTTTTCATTGAAGATCAGACTTTGGAAGTCGAGATCGCTTCAACATCAGCCATCAGTGTCCTTGATTATGGAACAATATTTACTGACCCTAATCAGGAAGGATTAAGGTGAGCACACACTTGCAGGGCTCTTATATGACTCTAACACTCACCTTCAGTGTGTGTGTGTGTGTATGTGTGTGTGTGTGTGTGTGTGTGTGTGTGTGTGTGTGTGTGTGTGTGTGTGTGTGTGTGAAGACTGACCTTCCACTTGGACTGGGCGAAGTTCTTTTGGATCTGAGCGCTGACGGAATAGTAGATGTCTTGGCTCCTCGCTGTCTTTCCAATAATCCTGGAAAATGCAGAATTTATAATAAATCAATTATGCTTCAGTTTTTTATTTAGGCTTTAAGCGGCACACAAAAAAAATCTATCCATCTATATACTGTATACATATACAATGTACAGTATTACATATAATATATATATATATATAATTATACAAACAAGTATATTAACTCATAAATAAAACTTTGACATTTATATATCTTTCAAGACATAGAAATTATCCAAATTATGAAATGATAATGATTTTTTTTTTTTTAATCTTTACTTTGGTAGAGTAGCTTACAAGCATTTTGATGTGAAAGATATTCAAGAAATTAGCTATATTTCAATGCATTATTTACTCCTATGGCAAGATGAGGTTAACCATTATTATGTATTTAAAAGTCCCTCCATGATTTAGGGCTGATCACTGACACTCACCAGGGGTGTCTGAGCGCCTGTTCAGGTGTGAAGCGCATGCTGGGGTTCTTCTGCATCATGTTACGGATGAAATCTTTAGCTGTGGATGAAATGATGACACACACATACACGCATTAGGGGACTGAGCTTTTTTTGAAGAACTAGTGTGTGTGTGTGTGTGTGTGTGTGTGTGTGTGTGTGTGTGTGTGTGTGTGTGTGTGTGTGTGTGTGTGTGTGTGTGTGTGTTTTGTGTGTGTGTTAATGTGTAATTACCAGATTCAGAAATGTCATCCCAGAATGGTGAGTCAAACTCGTACTGCGCCTTCATGATCTTGGAGAAAAGTCTGGTCTCACTTTCTTCATAAAAAGGAGGATATCCACAGAGTCTGGAATACAAAGAAAGCTTCAGTTTAATTACATTTTAATTAATTTAATTCAATATTTTTAATGTTTGATTTTTGCACAAATTGATTTAACAAAAAATAAAAATTCTCAAGTATGCTGCTTGGAATAAGTTGTGAAATGTCAAGTGATATATAAGGCTGTTGGTATTTGAAAACGTTGAATAATTTTTTTTTATGTGGGTAAAAAGCATAAGCATGTATAGTAGATGCTCACTAGGTGGTGCTACGGCTCAATCGCTGCAGCTGTGTTGTGCTTAACGCAGAGCAGAGGCTTTTAATCTGAAAATCATACCACTTACTAAAGGCAAAACCTTACCACTCTAATTCAAGTCAAAGTAGAAGTCTTTTATTGTCAGTTCTGATATACGCAAGACATACACCAGCATCAAAATGGCGTTTATCTCTGACCCACAGTGCAGTTGGAACGATAAAATAAAAATAAAGATATAGAGGTATAGAGATAAATAAGGTAAACAATGTAAACATAAACAATAAGATACATTCTAAATACTAATAGTGCAAATGAATTTTCTGTGCAATATAAAACATTTGATATATAAAATAGAATAGAAAGTAAAAAGTAGATAAGTTAAATTGAAATGTGCAATGTGATGAAAAATATTTACAATCTCATTGCTTCTGACGTGTGCAAACATGAACTGTTGTCCTTTACACTCACAGTATGTATGTGATGACTCCGATGGACCAGCAGTCCACTGCTTTGCTGTACGGCTTCTGAGCCAAGACCTCAGGAGCTGAGAGAGAGGGACACATGTCAACGCCCTGCCACTGATTTATGACTTCAATTAGGCCTGTATGCAGAGAAACACCGCTGGAAATATTAGATATTATTTGTGGCGCCTTGGCCTTACACCTCCCATGTGTCTCATATTTCTCTGAACCATTTCAGAATCAAAATCATAAATACTTTATTGATCCCTGGGGTGAAATTCATTTTGTTATCAGTCGCTCCAATTTAGAAAAAGTAGAAAATAAATAACTCTAAAGAATATGTGCTTAATGTCACAAGGTATAGCCTAACAATAGAAATATAGCAATAGTAATATTATAATAAGAAGTAAATAAGTATGGACATTATAATACAATACAGTAGGGTACACAGAATTGTACACATTTGAGCCCCCCATCCATTCAGTTTAGTCCTTTCATAATTCATGACACATTAGATTTGTGGTTTAGTCTAACAATACAAATATAACAATAGTACGGTAATAGGAATAAGAAGTAAAAAAAAAAAAAAGTATGCACACTATACTATAATATGTTCACGCGTTTGTAAAAATTTGAGCCCGAAAATCTACTCAGTAAGTCAATTTTCTTAATCCCGTTAAAGGGTTTTTTTACTGGGAGTTTTTTCTCAGCCGAGCTAAGGGTGTAAGGGCAGAGGGTGTCATACTGTATGGAATGTAAAGCCCACTGAGGCAAATGTCTATTTGTGATATTGGGCTATACAAATAAAACTGATTTGATTTGATTTGAATTAAGTCCATACATTAAACATTATTCATTAGACAGTAGAGACTTGTGTCCTCCCTTACCTACATAACCCGGGGTGCCACATGCTGTTGACATGATGTCTTTGTCCACCATCTTGGAGAGACCAAAGTCACTGATCATGATCTTAGAGTTCTCTGCCTGGCTGAAGTACAGGATGTTCTCTGGCTAAGAACGGACAAACAGAAGTGTTACTTCATCAGCCGAGGAGGACTCGATGTGCTTTATTTTGACACAAGTTCAAAATAAAGTGCCAAGAAACTTTTTTCACATTTATGAAAACATTT
>CM047511.1:28645405-28678346 GCA_026122265.1 Ammodytes dubius | reverse complement strand
CTACAGTTCTGCTGTGTGGACAAAGTGTTTGAGCATTAGTTACACCACTAAAAACCCAAAGTGTATTTTCCAAAAAAATAAAAAATAAAAACTTGAAAGTGCATGACCTTTATTTGATATACTGTTAAGTGGCGTACCAGGTAGCACACAATGGCAACAGAACAATGAACATATGAGTCTCCTTTCCACCTTCAACATACTGTTATCTTTGTCCCAGTTTTGGCCTTTCATTCCAGCACGCAAATAGTAACACCTGCGGTTGGCCGAGTGCATTTTTCAAATCACCCCCTAAACCCCCCTCCTATTTGGTATAATACACCACCACTTAAAGGCCATCAGTGAAAACCTTTAAAGTTGAACTCGAAGGACTGAATTGATCGACCCCTGAGTTTTAACGATCCAACACGTTACCATGGTTAACAGCCAGGAAGTGCTATAAAATTCAAAAAAATACATTCATGAAAAAGTCAAAGTAAAATCATGAAAACTAAATAGCAGAATGTAATAATTCTAATATTGTAACTACCTCTTTGTTTTTTTCACCTCCACCATCATATATTTCTAGAATTGTTTACAGTATAGAAATACTAAACATAGAGATATGATATGTATATTTATGTCATTGTGTACAGTAGCACTTATTCTTTATGCTGTCCCAAGCAAAATCAATATGGACATTTTCAAAAAACACCATTCCATCCATGTGTTTTCAATGTAGGCCGTATTCCCTTTGACTATAATTTTATGATGCTTCTTCTTCTTCTTGGCTTTGCACTTCAATCAAATATTTCTGTCCAAGTCCCAGCCTGCAGAAATGATAATCTGCTGAGTTTAGGTTGTTAAATAGTTCAGCAGATAACTTAGAAGTCCTTTTTCATGTGTTGTCCGTTTGCCCGATTCCTCTGCACTGACAGACAGGGCTTTAACCGCAGAGTTGAATGTCCATGTCAACTTGAAACCCTTAGATCTTCACGGCTTATGTCTCCCTCTAGGGGGGAAGATTGAGACTTATATTCACTCAGCTTTTAGGCCTTTATAAGCCGGAACTTTTTTTATCCTTATTGGAAAAATATGGAGCATTCGTATGGGGTTGGTTACCCTCCGCAACGATTCTTCGGCATCATCTTTGGCTTTCCAAAAAAAGTAACGTTTTCAGGTCCATAGTCTGAAATAAGCAAGTCTTAGATGTGAAGGCGTCTACTGTAAGTACAGGTTAGGGCCGAGTGTGTTGTGTGTGTGTGTGTGTGTGTGTGTGTGTGTGTGTGTGTGTGTGTGTGTGTGTGTGTGTGTGTGTGTGTGTGTGTGTGTGTGTGTGTGTGTGCGGTGGAAAAGCCCTTACGCCCAGTGAACCTGAGCTCCTGCCTGCGAGTGTCGTTTGGCCTCTCTGATAGAAAAGGCTTCGGTCTCTTCGCTGATCTCCTTCAGCCTCTTCTCCTCCAGAAACAGGACCAGAGAATCTCTCATGTCCACACACTCTATCTTCTCCTGCAGGATACGGTCCGCCTCCAACTGCTGCTCTGGGGTCAGCACTGGAAAACAAGACGCATAGGCACACTTTAAAACAACTCACAGAAAACTTGAGGTCTGCTGCAACTCAGAATCTGAAGAATTTTCTGTTTCTTTTTTACCTGTAATTTAAAAAAAATGTTTTATTGCTTTTATTTAAATGTTATATTTCTATTCATATATGCATTCACTTTTCTAATGTGTATTCTATACTTTTTTATACATTATTATTATTTTTTTTTTGGAAGTGTCTGGAGCGCACTTTTCAAATATAATGTCTAAAAACAAATGTGTTCGTACAGTTTATTCAGGCTAATACATAGTAGGCAAATATAATATATAAAACATCTTGATGCTGATATCTAACATTGATAAACGGATTATTAAAATAACATCTGTTGTTGGGAATACATCATTGTCTAGACTTAGAGCTTAACTTTTCAAATGTAATGTCCTTTAACAAATGCAGTCCTATATCAGGCCAATACGTACTAGGCAAGTATTAAATGCTGATGGTAAGACAGGACTGGGGAGCTAGAAACAACAGTGGTGCTTGTTTCTAAGTCGGGTTACTCCCTTCAAACTGCTTCTACATCAATAGGCCTGTTCAAGAAACTCAAACACTAAATGTGTGTGTGTGTTTGTATGTGTGTGAAGGTGTGTGTGTGTGTTTGTATGTGTGTGTACTCTCTGTGTTCATGGGTGTGTGTGAGTGTGTTCTCTGTGTGTGTGAGCATGTTTTTTGTGTATGTGTGTTCTGGGTGTGTGTGTCCGAGTGGTGTGTGAAGGGTGTGTGTGTGTGCCCTGTGCTCTGTTTTCTGTGTGTGTGTGTTTGTGTGTGTGTGTGCCTGCGTGTGTGAAGAGAGTGTGTTCTCTGTGTGTGCAGACCACACTCCTCACCCTCCTGGTCCATGTACATCCTGAGCTCCAGCTCCAGGCTGCTCTGCTTGTCCTCTAGCTCAAGCTGTCGAGACCTGAGAGCAAAACAAACATTCAAATGTTACTTCCTGTCACACACACACACACACACACACACACACACACACACACACACACACACCCAAAGGCGATATGACGACCTGCATAACTAATCACATTGTTTGTAGGTGGAAGGCTGCTTTTAGGTTCATATTAGGTTAATGTCAGTTAATATCATGGACAGTATTTTATTCATTACCGTTTTATCTAACTAGGAAAATATCATATTGAGATTAAGAGACTATGTGCAATTACTCCTTTCAACTTCAATATCATTTTAAAATGTTATGAAGGAGATTATTATGGTCACTGTCTTGTGCAATACTAGTACCGGTATTATAATGTGCACTATGTCTTGTCACCATCACATACTATCTATTATATCTATTCTTTCTATGAAGTTTTTTTTTTGCATTTACTTAACACTTTGTATATATAATATTTCACCTATTTTGTATTCTCTGTTTTCGCAAAATATTTTCTTGGTGGATAAATAATGTTCTATCTTATCTTATTTATGTGTTATCTATGTCTTATCTTATGGACATTCTGCTACTGTGTCCCTTCTACTCTGAACAAAAAGCTGTGTTTGTGTTCTCCGCGTGACTACACACACTTCTACTGCTGTGTATTATCAACGCTAGATGATCTATGAGTGAGACAAGAAAAGTCATTAACTTACGCCACCATGAGGTCAGACTCCTCAGAAACCAAGGCGTTCTTCTCATGCACCAATGTGATCCAATCTCAATCAACTCCGGAGAGCCGTTGCTGCCTGGAAGAGGAAAGAATATAGTATTTGGTGTTTATTTATACTTTACGCAAAGTATTAGCCATTTGCAAAGCACCGGCACATTTAGTTTTGTGTTTATTTTTACATCAACAGAAGATAATTTGTGTTTTCCAAAGTATTCTGCTCATAAAATAAATAATGGTCTTTTTATTTTAAAAAAAACAACAAAAAAAATAAGGAGGCTTTAATATATCAGGAATGAAAAATATCCCTGGTCTTGCTGAGAACTTTTGAGTTTTTTAAATCTTTTTAAAACATGTATTCTTTAATTTACTTAGAACATACAAACTTTGATCACAAGACTTAACAAAACAACAACAACAACGTGTGGGCAAATAAAGATACATACAAATACATAAATTATCTTAATAGAAAAAAAATGTAGTTAGTTCATAGGTTTTGAGTTTTGCGTATTTATATTCTTACCAGCTTCTCCTCTCAGTGTGCGCTCCAACACCACACCTTTGTCCTCCAAATCTTTAAAGTCGACTTCAATCTCCTCCAGTCTCCTCTGGATCGACTGGGAACCACACACACACACACACACACACACACACACACACACACACACACACACACACACACACACACACACACACACACACACACACACACACACACACACACACACACACACACACACACACACACACACACACACACACACACACACACACACACACACACACACACACAATACTCAAGGAATTGCAAACACATAAAACTAACAATCCTTAAAATCTTCATCAATTAATTATACCTGTTTATGATAGCATTTATGGTCGCCATTTTTTCTGCAGTAGCCATTATATTATATATATTAACAATTACTGCACTAATCGCCATCTCCATAAGGTAACACATTAATTATGCCTAAGTACCCCATGCAACCCCACTTCAAAAATACTGAACTACCCCTTGAAGAGAGACTGTCTGTCTTCAGTCATATCTGCAGTGACTCTCTGTGAATGCTGATGAGGGCTGCAGCTCGCAAGCAATCAAGATCTTACTGAGAATCGAACATTGTGTCATCTGGTAGTTAGTTAGCAACTCTCATTTCACTAGACAAACTGTAATGTTAGTTTCCAAGACACAACGCTGTATTGAAATTATCCAGCTAAGCATGAGGGGATCATTGTTTACTGTTCAGTGGACAGCACAGTCACACAGCTGTGTCTGAGTTACAGGCCGACTATTGACCGACACACACACACACACAAACACACTCTTCACACACACAAACTCATTTAGTGTTTGAGTTACTCCAAGCACTTTTCAAAAGATGAATCAGCTTTGGTGCATCAAATAATGCAACAAAATCAATGTGGTGGGTAATGATAGCTTAATGTCAGACTGGCATAATAATAGAAGAATAATATCATTTCCCATTAGTATTTTATAAAATAATAATTTAAATTAATTAAAAACATTTCAATAAAGACAAAAAAGCACTAGGGTTTAACCTTAATATCTTAAACACATTCATGAGTACAGTGAATTGTGTTGCTTCGCTGAGTAGTGTTGGAGAAAGCTACAGACCAATTATATATATATAAAATACAATAAGATGAGCTTTAGAGTATTATATAAACGGAGACACACACTGACCTGGGCTTTACGCAGTCGAGATAATTCAGTCATCTTGGATCGTCGCTCCAGCGTTCTCATCTTCACCAACTCCAACTTCTCCGATGGTAACGTCTGAAACTGCAGGCAAAGTCAATCAAATCAAACTTTATTTATATAGTTACATTTCACACACAGTGAAGGCAACACAAAGTGCTTAAAAAAGAACAATACCAATCCGTCCAAATGCCTCCAATCAGACAGAGCGACAAATTACATTCAGAAATTAAAAACACTTAAAAGAACAGAACTTGGTAAACACGTTAAAGCATGGATTAGTAGAACAGTAAAAAATGAACTGAGGAAATGCTATCCAAAGCACTTTGAGGGTGAACTCGAAGGTGGGTATATTAAAATGAATGTAAAAATGAATAAAATAAATAATTCTGAGTATAAAATAGATAAAATAATCAATAGAAAAAATCTAAAAAAATAGGACTAGTAAAATGTGAATAAAATGTAAAAGTATATAGCAGTAAAGTGTCAGCGTTGTCAGTTAACTACAGGTTAAAATGTAGCTGTTAACTGTCATGTAAAGTGAAAACAGCAGCTCCGTTTGGCTTCTTACTTTGTCATCACATAAATCCAGATCGTCTCGTCCAAACATCACGTCATTATCATCATCATCATCATCATCGTCATCTCCGTCTGCTCCTTCCTCTGACGCGCTGTGACTGTGAACGTGACGGAATGTCGTTTCTGTGGCAAAAATGCAGAAAAATATGTTGTTATAAGTGTTAAAATGAACACAAAATTAACCAAGAACTCTACAAGTCAGCAATTCTTGCTCTGTAAATTGGCATGTTGCTAGCAACGGTGGGCCCCCTCTGTTTACAGACCCTTTGTTTACATACCAGTTTACAGAGCCTAGGCTGTGTATCAACACTGGATTTTTTTTCATAGCCCAGACAGTACAGGTAGCAGATTCTTAGGAGATATTCCCTGATTAAAAAAAAAAAAAGTGATTCTGACAACAAGCGTTCTCAAGAATCGCTGACTCACACAGCCCTAGTTTTAACCCTGCAGCAACCACAAAAGATCAAACTGAAAGGCCCTTGCAACACTCACAAATAAATATGTGACATTCTCTATAAGTTGTTTACAATTACAGTATATGATTACAAATAAATGTTCATAAATATTATAAACTTTAGTCTAAAAAAAAAAAACTGCTTTTTTGCTGTCTGGAACATTTTACAGGGTGTGTGGATGTGGCCAATAACGTTCTGAAAGGGAATGTTCTCTCAGTCAAGGCACGTCGACTCACCCACTCTGCCTGGCCTGCTGCCGGGCACACTGAAGCGCGTGTGTGTGGGGATCCGGGGGGAGGTGATGTTCCACGCGGAGAACTTGGAGCGTACTTTGGTGTTTCCGTTGGCGTTCTCTTTGGCCCTGAAGCCCAGGCGGTGCCTTCTGTCGCGCATGTGACCGGCCGTGCTGCTGCCGCTGTAGTAGCCCTCCTCGTCCTGTCCGTCCAGGCCCGCTGCTGAAGGGGGCACGGGTTTAAAGGGATAGTTACAAGATCATTTTTTGGCATTTTTTTGGCTTAATTATCAGACAGTTTGGAATGACAGAGATGAAATGGGGCAGAGAGGGAATGACATGGGATAGTTACATATTTATTTATCTATTATTACTTTTTTTTGCATTTTTATGCTTTATTGATAGTGTAGAGACAGAGTTGAAATGGGGCAGAGAGGGGAGTGACATGCAGAGAACGACCGCGGGCTGGAATCGAACCCGGGTCCACTGCTGGCCGAGGCCCATGAGGGGGGACGCCCTACCAACTGAGCTAAGGGCGCCCCCATCTATTATTTTTTTTTAAATATAATTTTTGGACATTTTTGCTCTATTATTAGTTTGGAATGATAGAGATGAAATGGGGCAGAGAGGGGAAATGACATGCAGAGAAGACCACGGGCCGGATTCAAACCCGGTCTGCTGTGACTGAGGACTGAGCCTCTATGGGGGGCTCTAACCATCTACACTAAAATCCAGTGTTACTACACACGTCTACAGTAGGCTCTGTAAACAGCATGTTGCTGGCTACAATGAGCCCCTTTGTTTACATTCCCTTTGTTTAGATACCCGTCTACAGCATAAGCTGTGTATGAACACTGTATTTTTCCCCCCAGCGCACACACAGTATGGAAAGGTAGCAGTCGTGAGAAGATATTCACTGATGATGTGTATAATGATGTCAATGTGTACAATGTTTTTAGTTGATCATTGTTAAGTGATTTTTTTTGTGGACCCCAGGAAGACTAGCTCGTCCCATTTTGGTGACAGCTAATGGGGATCCTTTTAAACAATAAACTGATTTTGACCAAACATTCTCCAGAATTGCGTCACTTCCCCTTTAATACCGAGACTATATCTAAACCCTATGTATTAATGAGAGAAGGCATACTGACCTTTAGGGGGGCTCGGACCGCCTGCTGTGCCGAGGACGATGAGCAGGAAGAGGATCCTCCGGGGGTCTCTGAGTCAGAGTCCACACTCAGACTCTGTAGATTGACCAACTGACTTTTCTCCTCCTCCGTCAACTTCAGCTTCTGCCGCGATGCTTTGGGAAGGGGAACGGACACTGTTACAGCCTTAGCGACGTCTTTAGTAGGCGTTGGGTGTTTTTTCTCTGGAGTGGAGAGGTGGACACTGCGAGGTTTTGCGATGGGAGGAGAGGGTGAGGGCTTGGTTGAGGGGTCTGCCGAGAGTTGCGGGGCTTGGGCACAGGATAGGGAACCTCCTCTGTCTGCCGTTTAGTAGGTGCTGTGGCCTCTGGTTTAGATGAAGGAGGTTTTTTGATAGATTTTGATGAAGATGTTGATGGTGGTTCTTGGGATTTTTCTTTAGATTTAACAGACTGTGTGAGAGTGGGGGAGCACAGTCCAGAGTGTGTTCGTACTCGTCATCTGATGGAGACGGTGTGTAGTCGTCACTGGAAGGTCCGTGCTCTGCATTTGTTCCTTTGCGATTTCCTATGCCATCCTGAAAACAGAATAGGTGTTCAATGTTGAGACAACGCAGGCGAAAATAAGGTTTTTGAAAGCTATAGTCAATTTTGAGATTTCTTGCTATTTGACTCCCATAACATGTTGTCTCTCATAGTATACATTAAAGGTCAAATGTATATTTCTGGTTTTATTTTACTAAACCTTGTCTGTTTGTTTATTTCTCCTATACAACCATCTCTAACGGTCATTATCTCAACACTAGCTTTTTTCAATACCCTATTCACCTGCTGTGTCTGGCCTTAGAGCACAGATCTCTGTTTAATATTTTAGACAAAGGAGGATATATTATGCAAAAGAAAATTGTGTAACACGTCTGGCATTATGAGCATGGAGTCTGGAGTAGCTAGCAACAGACTGCTTTACACAGCGCTGCTTGATTATGGCACAAATCGTGATCGCCATGATTTTGATTAATATTACATTATTTAACACAATAATAAGATTGACTTTGTAAATATAATGCATTTAGTCACTTTTTAGAAATGTTTTGGAAATGCTGTCTTTAGAACAGTGGATTTCTTTGAATTTAAATATAGTTCAACTGTAAAATAAAAACATGACCTGGCTCAAAGGCTTGAGGCTTAAAAACATAACCTGGATTATCAAAAGCCGATTATCTTATAATCATAACTGTTAGAAGTCTAAATTGCAATTGTGTGATAACATTGAATGTTGAATGAACATTGAATGCCCAGCCCTAGCTTTATGTGTTTATGTTGTGTTCACTGACAATTGTGATACAATTTAATGAATCGCCCAGCGATTTCACTGACCCACCTTAAGAGACGTTTCAGCCCCGTTCTGTAGCAGCAGATCTTCAGAGTGCAGCTCACAGTAAAATCTCCCTGAGGGCGAAAATAAAACACACCACGGATATTAAATAAATAAGAAAGTAAAAGGAACAATAAACAGAGAGGAAAAGTCAAGACAATGTGAATGTTGACGTGCTAACTAAAGCAAACCCCCAGCTGTTCTTCCTTAAATGATTTATCTCATCTCAGTCTAAATGGAACCGCCTTTTTAAAAGGGTTCCCACTGAGAAATGATTTATTTACAGTGGGACTAATAAATAATATATAAATAAGTGGTGCTTCACTTATTGTAGAGAAGAGGTTATACAGTAGGATACCACAAGCGTGATATTGAAACCAGTTATACAAGTGTTTTATATAAGAGATGTGCACAGTGAGTTGACTAAACGGTTCTGATCCTGTTTAATGGATTGGAAATACTAGTTGACTACACACATTATTTTAATTACTGTTTCAAATCAATGTCATGTCTCTTGAATACAATGTTGATGTTGCTGAGAAAAACAAAAGACCAAATATTGCACTACACATGGACCGATTCTCTGACAATAACGTTGATATTCTGAAGAGAGGGTTGTGTCGAATTCGTTTCTGTAAAGATCAAGGCAGTAGACAGGAGTTTTCAAATACTGGGGTCAGAAAATAGTTGACCCTCCCCAAATGACTGCTCTCCTGTCTAAGTAACTAATCCATAATTTATATTATTTGACAATATGGTTTGGGACATGCTTATGAAAAAGATAATATATCAATCACAACATAACATTAGTAGAATTGTCTGGTTAGCTGCATCTCTATTAAATTTTAGCACAACATTGTCAGTGACAGTTAGCATCTCATTGTTGGTAGTAGTAGCCCTACTTTAATGTAAGTGATTGTTCTATAAAAAACAACTATATTGTCAAGTGACGTACAAAAGATTTGAATAAATTAAACAAAACCTGAAGAAACAAATTACAGAGGATATGACTATGTGTCCTCAATGGCAGATATGGACATGGTAAACATCTTGGGCCAGTTTCACAGACATGGATTAAACCTAGTTCTGGACTAAATTCTACTTTCAATGGACAATATCCATTCAAAATTCCATTTAGTCCAGGACTAGGCTTAATCGATGTCTGTGAAACTGGCCCATAAAGATGTCCCTCACACGGTCATTCCTCACCTGTGCTCTCGTCATAGGTGTACCCTCCCACTCTCAGTGTGATGGAACACCGACAGCACTTGAAGCAGCTCCGATGGAAGAACTTTCCCTCTGCGCTGATTCGCTCCAGCACGTAGACCCGCTGGGAGCAGAAGTAACATTCACCGGACACACACGAATCCGGGTCAAGATCTGGTTTGGGATCTGGTTTGGGATCGGGTGTGGCACTGAGTTTACGGGACACTGCAGAAAACGCCATCTGAGGGAGAAAAGGACATAAGGCAGGGCAGCAACGTTAGTTTTAGTTTGTTCTGTTAGTAAACAGAAATAAAACTAGTTAGAATGTATATCTATGGGGCGCCTTTAGCTCAGTCGGTAAGGCGTCCCTCCGGGCCGGCCAGCAGCAGACCGGGTTCGATTCCCGCCCGCGGTCGTTCTCTGCATGTCACTCCCTCTCTGCGCACTTCACCTCTGTCTCTCTGCATATCAATAAAGCATAAAAATGCCAAAAAATGTCTTAAAAAAATATATATTATACTATTTAATGCAACCCCTTCTCCACACTCCATACTTAATAATTATGTGCTATAAGCAAAATAAAAGGTGAGAAGAATTTGTACAGAAGGCTTCTACAGTATAATTTCAGAGGAGGAGGAACAATGACCAAAACAATTCATTAATCTAGGTACTCAGGGTTGTCTACAAAAATTTAAAAATGAGTTCAATTCATATGGCTAGACACATTAGAAGTACAGCAATGTGTGTCGGCTTGAGCCTTCTTCAGGGTCTAATGAATATAATGAATTTGTTTAGCTGAACCCAACTCACTTTGTCCTCATCTTCCATCCTTTTCTGACGTTGTTTCAAAGCTGCCAGTTTATCCTGCGGAGAGAAAACAAGAACACCTCGTCACCGTCATGTGATCATATTTATATTGACTAAGTGGGAAGCATTCAAACACAACCGTTTTGATGACTAACTAAAAACCACTCCCTTAGAATTAACATCTAACTATTCACTCCTTAGGCAGAGGAATACCCTGCGTTCCGAATCATATACTCTTTACTACACTGCATACTAAAGTACAGAAGAGTTTTAGGGCCACATAAGAGGAAAAAAAAAATCAGATGAGGAAGATTTTTTTCATTATGTCGAGAATGTCAAGAATAAAGACGAGTACTCCAAAATGCTATTGGAGTTAGTGGGGCATTTATGTATTTTCATCATACTACAATTGATGTGCATGTATTGGGACATCCTCAATCTTTTTCTGGCGTACTAAATAGTAGGGAAGTATGGGGATTTGGAACGCACAGATAGTCTAAAGGCCCCAGACGTGAACTGCAGCTAGCGTGTTGCAAAAATAATCTTTATCAGACATTTTCATTTTGCTGTGTAAACACTAGTGAGCTGATGTGATGGGCTGTAGTGGGCGTATCGTACCTTGCGTCTCTGCAGAGAGTTGTAATTGAGCGTGTTGAGGAAATAGACTGCGGTCTGTTTGGAGAGAGTCAGCGGCTTGGACGATGGCTCTGGACCTGGCAGAAAATGAAACAAAAGAAAAAAAGAAAATCATAATGGGACACACTCAGACACACACAGGCTCAGATACACACACAAACAGCTCCTCTCTCTCTCACACACACACACACACACATACAACATACTACGACTCACACACACACACACAGGCTCACACACACAGGCTCACACACACACACACAAATTGTGTGTGTAAATGACATTCACATGAATTGCTTATTTTATGCTACTCTGAGTGCCTTTTAATTACCCTTCGGGGAGTGATTTAAATTGATGAATTTAATGTATTTCACTACTACACAAGACTACGGATTGACAGACACCTGGACGTTTCTGGTGCCCTACTTGCAGCTTTGCTTAAAATATTCCGACTGTGCCTTCTTCAAGGTATATCCATCAAAGTCAGAAATATGAAATAATGAATCCCTTTAGTATTGACTGTAGCGTCACAGTGAGTCGCTGGATATAACAATGTCAATCCACATAAAAAAAACTAAACTAAAATAAGACCGCTCCCACTCTTTTTATCATTCGGATAAGGTTACCAGCTAATGACAGTCTCCCTGCTGCTGCCTGCACCTCACCAGTCAGCGGATCCCAAGCAGAGCAGCGCAGCAACACACACACACACAACACACACACACAACACACACACACACACACCACGTAAATCACACACCCCTCAGCTCCTTCACTGCCTCACACAAAGCTAGACACAAATTCTTACGCTGCACAAACTCCACATGCTATAATGACTGTAAAAATACCTCTGCAACATAAACAGCCCGGAGAACAGCCTCTTTCAGGGCACCAAATAGTAGATCCCCTCACAGTAACGCTAGTCCCATCAGAGCCACAGCAGCGACACTGTTTGCTCTGTCTAAGCTCAGTGCAGGAGAGCACCACGACCAGTAGAGGCTGGCTGGCTGGCTGGCTGGCAGCACTAGCAGCCACTTCGGCCAAATGCATTCTGGGTAATCTGGCTCTTAAAGAGACAGTAGCGTTTTTTTCTAATCACTTCTCACAACTGCCAAACACATTTCCGTGGGAGGAGGAGGACACCTAACCCTTTTAAAAAGGTGATGCTAATGCCAAATGGTGTCTAAGCAACCAGCTTACGTAAGAAGACTGATGCTGCTGTCACCAATAGTTACCTTCAGAAATGTATCAGAATATAATTAGCATTGACAATTAGTGCTGCACAATTAATCAGAATTTAATTTAAATTACAATATGACCTCTGCTATTTTCAAATCACAGGAAGGTGCAATATTTGTTAAAGGGTCAATGTGTCAATAATACAATTTTAATTAAATATTGTCATGCTGCAGAGATGTCCTGCCTACACATCATACTCTACAGACTTAAAAACATTCTTGTTGGGTACAGATTCCCACAAAATCACACCATAATCATTTTAATATGTTTTTTTGAAAATCTGAATATGTAAAATGATCACTCTATCTATAATTGCAAATCATTTCGCAATAACAATATCAGTCCAATACGATTATTTTTTTCTTCTAAAATCGTGCAGCCCTATTCCCAATGTCATAATTAATAAAACCGTGGTGTATTGCAAAGTGCTTTTTGGGATTTTTTTTAGTTGTACATTCATTTTGCCCTAACCTTGTATATTTAACATAATTATGCCAGGGGGACAAACTGATGGCAATTTGTATATTTGTTACACAAATGTTTTTCCAATATGCACAGTCCCTATTTTAAATAAATAAATCTCTAAAACTTTGACCCTTTTCCTGAAATCATGCAGCACTATTTATATTGACATAATTAATGAACTGTTGTATATTGCAAGATGCTTTTTATTTGATATATTTTTTGGCTCGTTTTTAGACATAATTTTGCCCTAGTATCGATTTGAACACATAGCTCAGACGTTTACCTTTTGCCTGGCCAGTGAAGGCACTCTGTAGCTGGGTAGGTAGAGCACCATGGACAGCTTGTCTATCTGCCCGCTGTTTGCTAAGTCAGAGGCGGACATGACGGGAGGGATGCCCAGCTCCTTCTCCAGGAGGCTGAAGGCCAGCTGGGTGTTGTGGACCGCATCACTCTCCTGCAGCGAGGACATGTCACTGTGGAGGAATCACATATTACTCTTGAGTATTAAGGTGGGAAACGGCAGACAAGCACTGGTCAATTTTGAGAATTTTTTAGGCTATTTTGCTTCCATAACATGTCTTCTTTCATACTAGTGTGAATAAAAAAGGTCCAATATTTACATTTAAGTGTTTATTATACTATACCGTGACTGTTTGTATCATGTATATTTCTCCTATACAACCATCTTTAACGCAATTTATAAAGTCACTTGCATCAACTAAGCTTTCCATAATATTCTTAACACTATTCTGATGGTTAGTACAGAAGGATTTGTTCATATGTTGATAAATTGCTGATATATTATACAATTTGTTCTTAAAAATATGCAAAAAATGCATTTTTAAGACCTGTATCTTTTAATGTATAAAGAAAAAAAGAAAAAATTTATCCAAAATCTGTTCAGTAAACACTTTGAACACTAGAATGTTGTAAAAAAAAAAATCAAGATTTAATTGGCTTTATCCAACATCTAGATGTCTAGCTTTTAAAAAGATTAATCAATTATGTCAACTGGAAATTCCCTGATGAGCATATTTCAAATAATTGGGTCAAATTTACACTATTCAAACCTCAAACATAGATTTATATTGCCTACCGTGAAACCAAACTAGTATCAGGTTATATATACTCACATGAGCTGCGGTCTGAAGTGGTGGATCAGAGCGCACAGAGCCAGACCGGACCTCCAGGATTGAGTGAAATCTTTGACTTTGACACAACCGGCCGTGTGTTTCTGGCACCAGTTCAACAACTCCTCAAAACCACTGACCGAGTCTGAGAGGACAAGCACACAGGAGGATACACATCACACACTGTCGCACAAAAACGTTTGTTGTTTACAAGAAAGGCGTTACTTCCTCAGTCGCGAAGTGATATGGAACTCTGCAAACTGATTGGAATGCAGTTATGTATACGCTCATTATACAACAGTTAGGAACCAATCAGATCGCTGGATTAAGCCACCCGTTTTATAATAACAAATATACAAATAACTGATGAGAAATAAATATAATGAAAATAAATTTTTAAAAAATGTATGGTTAGTGCTATTAGTGTTTCCTGCTTATATCTTAGTTTTATTCTATTTTATTCCAAGTGTGTAGGAGATCAGACAAAGTAACGATTTCATTGTACAGTGCAACTGCCTGTTTTACTGTACATATGACAATTAATATCTTGAATTCTTAAAAATCTTCACTATATACAGCTGAAAATAAAGTCAAATTTTCGGCCTGCGTGCCTGCACCAATGAAGGACAGCTCACCTTGGCGCATGTGAGACACGCTCTTCGGTTTCTTGATCAATGTATTGGATTTGTCGACGATATACAGGTGCTGCACCTAAACGAAACAAGGAGCAAAGCAAGATTTGGTAATCATATTAAGTTAATGTTTAGTGCTTTACTGTAAGCCAACCAAGACATACCAATAACAACAATATTTAAAATAAAAATTGGAAATCAAAAACTGCTGCCTAGGTCCAGAAACTATGAATACAAGCAGTTATATTTTGTTTGAAAAAATCAACCAAAACATATCTGGAGCAGTTTAACATAACACACAGGACAATATTTTCTTGAACAGAATGTCTATATGGTAAACATTGCTTTACTCTTATGAGAATGAGTGTTGATTGTTTGTTTATTTAGGATCATAATTAGGTGCATTATAATCTATTCTTCCTGGAGTTCCTTACAACTATCTTTACATTAAGACAATTGAAATAATTCATTTTCATCAAATACAAATACACCATAAACAAGACAAAAGAAGACATACATAGGACATTGTAAGACATCTAAACTATGGTCCATTCCTGACTGTATAGTGAAACATTTCGCAAAAACATGGCGAATTTTGCACTAACAATATCAAACCATATACAAAACTTCAGTCATATATAGAAAGTCTAAATGCTTTACATTTTCTTTTTCGCAAAATAACTATACTGTGATCGGCATCTTTGAATGACCTCCTTGATGATTAAAAAGACTGCATAACAATCTCATCTGTGCTATGAATTATTTAAATTCATTACATTTCTAAATTATTTATAATCCATCTTTCAGAGTGCACATAAAATTAAGAATTACATAAATAACATACAGCTTTACGATGCTGATACACATTTTGGATTTTGTGACACAGTTTGTATTGTGTGAGCAAATCACATACTTTTTCTTTTTACTACACTAAATACTAAATTACAGAAGAGTTTTAGGGCCACAGGAGAGAAAAAAAATCAGAGAAGGAAGATATATTTTCATTATGTTGAGAAATGTCAAGAATAAAGACGAATACTCCAAAATGCTATTGGTGTTAGTGGGGGATTTCTGTATTTTCAGCATACTATAATTGACTTGCATGTAGTGGGACATCCTAAATCTTTACTAAACAGTAGGGAAGTATGGGGATTGTAATGCAGGGTTTATCTGTGTTGAGTAAACAAGGGATAAAACAGTGAGACAGTCCTGACCTGGTTGGCGGTTATGGAGGAGAGGTTGATCCTTGTGTAGCGTGTTTTGGGGTTGATGCTGTAAGCCGTGTAGTTTTTGCTGCAGTTTTCAGGCGTGGTTTGGGACAGGCCCTGGTACACACTTTCTCTGCACATTTGAGAGGAAGCAAAGCCGCAAGAAAATCAATAAAACAAGTGGAGACAGTGAGATGTAGTGAAATGTTACAGGGAACTAAAAAGAAAATGATTTAAAGGTGCTACAAGGAACATTTAAATATTTCTCAAACAATCAAATTTTTCCTCTGATGATCATACATTACATGTCAGAGCAAATGAGACCATCAGTGCAAAACATTCTATTTTTATATAGATTTCTTAACGCATTTGTCATGGGTCCCTCACCCTGGAACTATAGCTGGCATTGTAAAAACACTACTGCTGCTGCTTTTGTCCAAAGGGGGTGCTAAAATGAACAAAAGCTGAAAGTTCCTCAGAGCACCTTTAATCTTAGAGATAACTTGACCATAGGCATTGTTTGACATCACTCTAGATGAGCAGGTATAGAAATCTTTCATATAATGTATTAAAAGGTGTAAAGAACATGTCAGGTATTAATTAACCTAAACGTACACAGTTTTTTTGAATTTTAAGAAAAAGGACGATAGTTATTGATACAAGCAGAGGAGTTGTTGACACTTTATTCTGTATTCTCCTCGTATATGCCACAACCGATTTCACAGTTTAATCTCATTCAAATACTTTAAATTAACTTTTAATTAAAATCTCAACTTCTGTCAGACACCACAGAAGCCTCATTGCTTCATTCTTATCACAACATGCTGAAATAATTTGTACACTTATGCAATCAAAACAGTAACTCATTATCTCAGAGGGTGGGTGGTGATTCTGATGAGGAGATCCATATGGAATACTAATGAATTTGGGCATTTTATTATTTATGCTTTACAAAACTTTCGAGGCCATCCTATCACGTTTTAAGCATTCATAATCATTTTTTAATTTTTTTCTAAAACCAAAGATTGTTCTAACAGTAAAGCCTACGTGTGTGTTTGGTGTGTGTGTGTGTGTGTGTGTGTGTGTGTGTGTGTGTGTGTGTGTGTGACAGGAAGTAACGCTATCAAACAGTGCATGAAGATGGTGAAGAAACAGGATGTAGTTGCATTATGATTCCATTGTATTTCGCATGATTTTGTAGATCTATGCAAGATAATAAAATGCATTTCACTGTATTGTCTTATGATCCTTAAAAAAAAAACACATTGTACAGTAAATGAGGGCGGCTGTGGCGAAGTGGGTAGGGAGGTCGACCCTCAACTACAGGGTCGGTGGTTCGATCCCCGTCTCCCCGCCACATGTCAAAGTTTCCCAGAGCAAGACACTAAACCCCATGAATGAATACATGGTGTATGAATGTATGTGTGTGTGTGTGTGTTTGTGTGTGTGTGTGTGTCTGTGTGATGTGTGTGTGTGTGTGTGTGTCTGTGTGTGTGTGAGAATGGCAACGTGGGAATGAGAACAGGTCTAAAAGAGTCTCCGGTCTCAATGGGATTTAACTGTATACATAAAAGGTAAAGCCTAAGGATGTAACACTGTAGTTGCAAAATAAATTCCAGTGTATTCAGCATGATTTGGCTCATGATGTAAAGATAAAAACACATTTGTGTGCATAACGTTACGGTTAGTGTTTTGTTGACGCTGTCTCACCGTTCAGCCAGGACCTTGAGATGTGGGACCCCCATGCCCCAGCTCCTCACCATCCACGCCGTGTCGAAAGCAGCTAGAAACCCCCGGGCGATACCTGTACCGAGAGGCCAGAACGGCTGCACAGAAAACAGCATAGCAAACACAATGCAGTATTAACAAAGAGATAATCCCACCAATTAACTGTAGGTGGAGGAGACAACATTTCATTCATTTTAACGTACTTGTTAAAAATGAATTAAAAAAATATATATTTGAGAAAAAAATAAAAATAAAAGTTGCCACCTACCTCCACCAAGCAATCTCCAACCAGAGCCAGCAGCAGTTTCTTGCCCTTCCTCTCTCGGACCAGAGAGGCGTTCTCAGCTCGTTGCATACACGTGAAGTCAAACATGGCCACGTCCGGCTGGCCCGCGTGGTTCACAGCAAACTGCAGGTCCAGTTTACCGCCGGTGGAGAAGAAGGCCGCGTCTTTAGCGTAGCGACACAACGCCTCGTGATCCACGTTAGCAGGAGACAGGAGCTCCAATGCATCGCTGAAGTCCTGGGGAAGAGACGGAGAGAGAGAGAGAGAGATGAGGTATGATGAGGCATGGAACTTTTTTTTATGATTGTGGGTGACCAATGTAGTTTAAAATACCATCCTTTATGATTATTTTTATATATTTATTTGTACAAGTTATTTGTCATTTTTCTTTTTTTAATCCATTCTAATGTGTTCTCTTTCTTATCATTTGCCTATTTTGTTCAACTTAAAATGGTGGAGTCAGCGATTCTGGAGAATGCTTGTTGTCAAAAACATTTTTTTTCCATTATCTCCTCACAGTACCTACTGTGTGTGTGCCAAAAAACAAATCCAGCATTGTTAAGACACAGTAAACAGGCATGTTGCTAGCTATGGTGGGCCCACTTGTTTACCTACCCTTTTTCATACCAATTTACAGAGCCTAGGCTGTTTATTTACACTTTGTGTTTGGATTGTATTGCTAATGGGGATCCTAAATAAATCAAATCCAGTTTCTTCTACTGGAACCCTGCTGGTTTTAGCTGAAAGGTCTATGTATGCCGCTGAGAACGAAGAGATGATTGACTGTCCACTTCATGGCTTTTTGTTTTTCTTTACTGGCCAGAGGATTCAGCTGGTGCCAATAAGAATCAGAGTTATGTTCTCAGTGATGGATGGATGGTGTTGTTTTCTCACCTGCTTAATGACCCCGGTCTTCAGCAGGCTCTTCTTCTTGGCCGTCATGACAAAGTAGTGGGTGTCGTCTTTGTAGTACACGATATTCTCAAGATCAATACCTGGAATGGGAAAAAGGAGAGAGAGAGAGAGAGAGAGAGAGAGAAGAGAGAGAGACATAGACAGACAGAGAGAGATACAGTTGAGAGAGGGATACAGACAGACAGAAATACAGAAAGAGAGCCAGACAGACAGACAGAGAGAGATACAGTTGAGAGAGGGATACAGACAGACAGAAATACAGAAAGAGAGCCAGACAGACAGACAGACAGACAGACAGACAGACAGACAGACAGACAGACAGACAGACAGACAGAAAGACAGACAGACAGACAGAGAGGCTAGCTTAGAATCAGGAAGGAATTGTTTTTATATATACACACACACGATACAATATTTTTATTGTCATGACATACTGTATTGACATGATCTTCTTGTCCACAACATACACTGTAAGCTTGCGTAACACATTTGAGATTAATATTTTTTTTCTATCTCATTAGCTTGTTTAGTCATGGTGTTAGTAAAGGGTGGGGGGAGCAGATGGGACCAATAAGTCCTTCAAATGGGTGCAATGTGAAATTTAAAGGTGACACGTACATTCATTCTGCAGTGTACTTAGTGCAGAGTGGGTCAGAAAAGAAAGGGGTACGAGAGAGAGAGAGAGAGAGAGAGAGAGAGAGAGAGAGAGTGTGTGTGTGTGTGTGTGTGTGTGTGTGTGTGTGTGTGTGTGTGTGTGTGTGTGTGGTGTAGTGCCTTTGTGTGTGTGTTTGTGTGTGTATTTGTGTGTGTGTGTGTGTGTGTGTGTGTGTGTGTGTGTGTGTGTGTGTGTAGTGTGTGAGTATTTCATCACGGTTAACACTGCCACAGGAAATTAACTGAGACTTGGAACAATGCTGCTCTTTTCCACACACACACTTCTCGACCTACTCAACCCGACAGTGTTGAACATTCATTCATGCCTTGAGGGTTTGTGTTCAGCGAGGCACAACAGGGGAACAATACATGAAAACAACAGTCGCTCGCCTCGTGCCCTTATTACTCTGCTTCATAATTCAAGTTCTCTCTTCACGAAAAACAATGGTGTGAAATGAGTTGATCTGGAGCTACCTATTTCCTCTTTTGTAGCTATAGTTTTTAAAACCGTTCACTGAAAAAGAGAAGACAGCTGCTTAACTGCAAATCAAGATGTCCTCTATCATCTGAAAAGGACCATAGATAGATATCTATCTATCTATCTATCTATCTATCTATCTATCTATCTATCTATCTATCTATCATAGTCCAATCTACGGTTACATTTATATCGACTCACAAAAAAAACAGTCCATTGTTTTTTCATACAATGAATAAAAACAGACCTTCTGTTTATTATAAAGTGCCACTGCCACATTGCATTTAAGTGTCGATTATTTTTTATGGGTTAACTTTCAGAGCCTGTGATGATCTTTTAATTATGAACATAGTCATAGACCATTCCAAGATTTTTTCTGTGACACGCATCTGTGACACGTATCTGTGACATGCATCAAATTTGTAGCCGTTGTATTGATGCAATTGGATCTTACAAAAAAAATGTCACGCTAGAACTTTTTAATGTTGCACTATATGTCTAATGCTTGCCTGTTTTGCACTGTGTCGGGTTTGAGAAACGGTTTTTCATTGAAGTATGCAGGCACACAAAAAAATGACAATAAATAACCTTGAACAATTCGCCAACGTAAGGATATATTGATTTACTGTATATCTATGAATAGTTACAGCCCTAGTTCCTACCTGTCTCAGTCAGCAGCTGTTGGAAGAACTTCTGGTTGTAGATTCGAGCCACACCGCTGATCTCTGCCACTTGAGCCTCTTCAGCCGTGTGTCCGTTTACAAAGTTTGCCGTAACTCCGATGGCCAGTTTGCCTCTCAGAACCTTGTGCTTGAAACCTTAAAAACAGTTTGATAAAGAAAAGGGTTAGAGCCATATTTTTGTGTTCATTTAAATCTATTTTGTTTCGATCATAATCTTGATTCCTTCTTTATTTTAAGCTATAGTTTGTAATTTCTGTCGCCCCATGATAAATTCAGAGTAATTACAAAAACACTGTCGGCGCATCTACGTAGGGTAAGCTGTTCGTGATCGCAAATGGATCTTATTCCTTCTACTATTTTGAGGTTTTTTCTTAGCAGTAGAATCAACAACTGACATATTTATTGGGCACTTCTTTGGATTACTTCTGGTGTTAATACTTAGCCTAGGCTCTGTAAACTGGTATATTGCTAGATATGGTGGGCCCCTTTGTTGACATACCCTTTGTTTACATACACGTTTAGAGTCTAGGCTGTGTATTAACACTGAACAACAAACATAGTACGGACAGGTAGCGGGATTGTAGGAGATATTCACTGATTGTGACAAAAAGTTGATTTGATAACAAGCATTCTCAAGAATCGCTGACTCCACCTTCAAAACAAAGCTAATAACTGTCAACAAAAAAAGGAAAAGAAAAAAGGAAATAGCTGAATATAGCTAATGGAGGAAGTTTGTGTTTTGTGACAATGTGTAACAGCAAGGCCTTGCAAAATGTAGTCCCTGTCCCCTATTGCAAAAGCAGTGATTCAGTGTGCGTATGTGTGCGTGTGTGTCTGTCTGTCTCACCGTCTGGGATATAGCTGCCTCCTCCGGCACAGATGAAAACGTCAAACTGGAAAGTTGTAGCAGGATGAGATGTGGGCTTCAGCTTGGCCATCCAACCTGTCACAAACACATACAATATTCATGTGTCCAGTGCCTCTGCTGACCTCATAATAACTTTAATACTTCAGATTCAAAGAAAACTTTATTGACAGAAATTGTTTAGCGTTGCTCAAACATACAACATGCAGTACTAACCAACTCTGACAATACTGTACGAGATGTGTTCCTATACAAACTGAATAAAATACCTAATAAAATAATTCATACAGGATAACAATTTTAGTACGGTATTTGTGCATATTTCAACATATTTGTGCATATTTATATACAGCTGCTGCTTCATAAATATTGTTTGTTAATAGTTTTGGTTGGTAATGTGATGTGTGTTTGGGAAATGTAAATACCGTTTTCTCCTGTGGGCTCAATCAAGCCCTGGAAGGCCACTCCAGTGTGCACCTCCACCCCGAGCAGAAGGGACACTTTGAGGAGAATCAACTGCAGCTGACGGATACCTGAAAACACACATGTATATTTCTTTAGAAAAGGGACAGCCTTGGGGGCGCCCTTAGCTCAGTTGGTTAAGCGGTCCCCCCCGGGCCGGGCCTGGCCCAGCAGCAGACCCGGGGTTCGATTCCAGCCCTCGCGGTCGTTCTTGCATGTCACTCCCCTCTCTGCACCATTTCACTCTGTCTCTACACTATCAATTAAAGCATAAAATGCCAAAAAATATCTTTAGAAAAAAAGAAGAAAAAAAAAGAAAAGGGACAGCCTATTAAAATATATGCCAATCTATGTCAAATATATTGTAATATCTTGTTCATTATACACAACTAGGAAATCAATTTAACTGTGCATTCTATTTCTATGTATTACTAACTGTGTATTTTAATGTATTGATTTGGATGTTTATACTGAACAGTGACATCAAGTGTTCAGAAAGGCACCAGAAAATAAAATGTAATATATTATCAGAATTATTATTAAGTGGATAGATTGATTGGTCACTTACTGATATGATCCAGAGCTCCAGTGCAGAATTTCCCGTAGAACTTCTTTGCTCCGAGCTCTCGCAGGTCGTAGATGGTGTAGGGCCAGAGGTGGAGGACATTGTTCCTGGAGAACGCTTCTCTCTTCTCTAGCACCACCACCTGAGCTCCCAGCAGAGCCAGCTCTATGGCTGTCCTCAGCCCCACCGGCCCGCACCCAATACAAGAGCCTGAGAGAGAGGGGAGGAGGGAATTAGATGAACAGTTATATTGTATTACATTGTATTTGGTCTTTGTCTTTGTTGTCATGTCTTATTTTGTCTTGTGCCTTTTTGTGTCATTTAGACATTTAAACACTAACTGCTGCTAGAGAGTGCCAATCTGTAATTAGTTGTATTTTACAATGACATACAATCTTGAATATGTAATAGCATGTAGTGCAATCAGAGAATGAGGAAATCATTTCAGTGCAGGTTACATTTTTATTTTTTTTAATGTAAAGTATGGCTGGCCTTAAAAAATCTATTTGGCAATAAATAGTGATCATTATTTTTCAATTTCAAGCATCCAAAACGATATTAAAAAAAAGATAGCATTTTAAACAGGTTGTGAGGCTATGTATGAAAAGAAAAGTCCCTTTTTTATCTTTTTACTGGTGGGTGTAATGATTGCAATGATGCAAATTGTCATTATGAAGAAATACAGAATGGATTAAAATTCAAACAACTTAATTTAATACAAACGGAAGGAAGAATTTCATCATGGAAATACAATGAATTGTCCACTAAAAAAATACTATTTAAAATAATATTTAAATTATTACCATTCACATTCTTTTAAAATACATTTAAAGAAAATTAAAAAAAACAGTATCATGTATTTTCCAGTACCTTGTTTTTGGTGCATGCTTTCCCTTGCTGGTAATCTGCGTGCGAAGCCCTCTTGTCCAGCTTGGTCCACACAGCTTTAGCTTTCCAGTAATTCAGTTTGTCCTTCAACTTGCTGTAGAAAGTCCTGAAGTCTTTCGGGTTGAGGTCAGTTGTTTGCAGAGCTCCGCAAAATGCTGCTTCACTTCCTTACAAGTCTTGGCCTGGACAAAGAGGTCGAAAGTCGCATGGGACGGGTTGCTGGCATCCTGGTTTGCCATAGTTTAAGGATAAACGGCTCCCCTAGTCCCTCTTTCCCTCCAGAGGTTTGGTGGTTAACTGTGGGAAGAAGAGGTTATATTGTAGTTTAAGAGCTTCCTACCTGGAAATAACATAGGGCCCTTAGGATAGGATTACTGTAAATGATCAAAGGGTTACAAGTCTGGTATGTTGCAGTTATATAAGGAGGACCAGTCTACCACCTTCTGTGCAAGGGGGAAGTGTTGTTACTAATATCTTATCAGAGTCCAGATGCTTATTGAGGTTTACGTTGTCACCACCTCAGTTGAGTCATTATCGGACTTCCCCCAAAGTGGTTTCTGTGGCTCTCCATATCTGCTTGTCAATTTTTTTTCTTCCCTTTACAACTGCACTGTAAACCGAAACAGCCCGCCCACAACTGATGTGTCACACTAACACACTTGCCTCAGGTCGTGTTGTAAGACGAGTTTCAGTACGTAAAGAGTACACACAGCTTAATGGAAACATATGGCAGAGAGAGAGACACATGACTGTCAATGTAATGTTTGCCACATGTTTGGACTGGAAGTAAATGTTGTTTATCACCTCTGCCAAACAAGGAAAACTATCACATTTTGACTATAAAATATGAGCTCGCAACTCACATTCTGTTTCAAAACATTTACTTAAGGTGTTGGGTTCAATTCAAAACAAAATGAATAGCATGTCATGTGTGTGGAGTCCTAAAGGCAAAATGCTAATCTTAACTGTAAATATCACACTCAAACACAAAACGCACTGGTGTTTGCACAGTATATACAGTACATCTTGATGTATGTTATGCCCCTGTAAAGCACTTTAAATGGCTTTGTGTCTGAATTGTGCTATATAAATACACTTGCCTTGCTTAGTAGAGTACACAGGTCTAGCACCTTTTAGCTATGTTGCTATGCCGACATTTCCTGTAAATCACACTCTCGCAATGCATCACTTCCTGACAGAAACTTCACAACAACACCACCCCTGTCCAACCCCCCACCCAACACACACACACACACACACACACACACACACACACACACACACACACACACACACACACACACACACACACTCTGCAACTAATTCACAAGTTCCTGCTCTGCACCTGAGATGCACACAGGGTCTATAATTACAGCCTTGCGTGTGTGTGCATGACTGTGCAACTGACTCAACTATGTGCTGTATGTGCTTGAGTGTGAAAACATGTGGAAAATGCATTTAAACTGCTGTTGTTGTGACCAATCCGATCTAGTAACTGTATTGGTGCGAATACGGACAAAATCCATACATCGGACGCCACTGATCCATATTCCATTGTATTTATTTTTTTGTAATAATTTTACTTAAAAAGGTAGTTTAAGGAGGAACAGACTGACAGCAGAGAGAAAAAAGAAACTGCATCTAGTTCCTTGAGTGACATTGTTAGAGTTCCACATCACTCACTCAGGTGTTTTTCTGCTAATTTGGTTGTTTTTTTAAAGCTGATGTTTGGTTAAGAGTTGTTGCTACTGAATAAAAATGTATCCATACTTAATGTGTCATGGATCTTTTTTTTAAATTTGTCAACCACTGATTATCTGTAGATATTCACTGAAAAAGAGAAAACCACAATGACACAATTTTTGAACAAACAAGACAGGAAGGAAGCTAAAACATGTTCTCTGTTTTTTCCTTTTTACTGCGTTCACTCTGTTGCATATGGTTTCACTTAAAGCAAGAGACTGCAGGCAAAAACATATTATTTTCAAACACCGGTCAATTTTGGGATCTTCTTTCATACTAGCATAAATAAGTGGTCCGAAATGTACATTAAGGTGTTTCATTTACTAAACATTGTCTGTTTGAATCTGTATTTTTCTTTCTAAAAAATATCATTTTAATGTAAGTTATCAATTGGCAAAGTTTCATGAAGATAACTATAAGTTCAACATGAAAGCATAGCTCAGCAACCAATATTCGTCATGAGAATGCATAAGAATGGAAAAGAAAGACTTTTGAAAGACAATTACATTCAAAAATCCTTCAACTCCTACTCTTTCATTGCGTGCACCGTTTCCTTATTGGTTAACTGCAGTGTGCAGACCATAGATTGTGGTGTGGACACAACAATAGCAAGCATATAATAAGCCTGCTGATATGACCAGTGTAGAGTTACCTTTGGTCTGAAATCATTAATCAAGATTACGTGATAGTGAAAGTATCCCAATGAGCTGCAAATGGAGACAGCGCTCCACTAGATCAAAACTTTTATTTTCCTAAAAGGCCTATTACATTTTTTCAAGCAGTGGTGAATTCTTTAAATGTTTTGTTATTTTGATTCCATAACATGTCTTCATGCATACTAGTGAAAAGGTCCAAAATGTACATTAATGTGTTTATTTTACTAAACCTTGTCTGTTTGCACTATCGTGTCTGTCAACTTTGGACAATAATATGATGTAAAAATGAAATGAAGAATTTAACCTCTGGCTTCATCCAACATCTAGACTTTTGGTTTTTAAATAGATGCTTCTTTAAAATGTTTAAAATATTCACCTGTAGTGTCTCACATTAATTAAAATTTCCCTGTGAAAACAAGGCAACCTGTTGTGGTGAGGAAAAGCAACAATGATACGTTGTAGAAGCAAAAAGGTTTATTTTCAATCAATACCAAGAAACTCCGCGGAGGGTCACTAGTTCCAACAGGTAAGTGTTACAAGGAGTGACCACCTTTCCTCAAATCGTCACATATTTAAGGAACATTTACTCCCCAGGGGGGGAGGCGTCTAACAGTGGGGTTGGAGGAGAGACAGGCAGAGAGGCAGACAGTTCTAATATACATACATAGTTATTGTAAAACATGGGAGGGGAGGGGTCAGGTTGATCTGAGTGGGAGAGACAGGCAAAGGAGGGGGACGTAGGAGACAGGTAGACAGGTAAGCTGGGTGGGGGAAGAGGAGGGGGAGACAGGTTGGGAGGCAGACAGGTTGAGATTTATTATACTATCTATGGTTGAGATATACATTCATATTATTATCGTGGGTGGGGCAGGCTGACCCAGAACAGCAGGAGGCTGTCTGCAGGAACATTGTCCTCTTTCAGATGTATAGTCAGGCTGGCTAATCTCCCTCCACACTGTCAAAACCAAAAATAACTCATATGATCATCTTCAAAGTTGTATCTAGTCCCCAAGGAGGCTTCTGTATTTAAACTCTGTGCTATTTTTACTGTTTTGCCTGCCTTGAAATAAGTAGCATTTCAACATACAAACAAGAACAGGCAAGTTCCCTATAGTTGAAAAAAAGAAAAATCTACTTTTGAGACACTGCTAAATATAATGTGGGTGGTCATGCTGAATGAAGTCATCTGTGGTAGAGGCACACACACACGAAAAAAAAACACACACACAACAAAATCATCTGACTTCAGTTAAGCAATTGATAAGATGCAACCAGGATTTGAAGGTATATTGACCTGATTTCCCCTCTTAACCGGTGCATTTGATAGGATTGACCCACCTCAGTAACATGCGTAAGCTCTGCGTATGTGTGTCTGGGCCAACTCAGTGTGCATCAGGATACACTGATCGCCAACCTGGCAGGGTTTGGAAGAGAAGGGGGGAATGATGGGCATGGAAAAAAATAGAAGAGAAAGATTTTATATTTCCTGATTGTATCTGCCTAAAACAAACAGTCACGGGTTGTATTGAATCATTAAAAAAAAATCCCCTTTTCAAATACAAGACTTTACAATGGTAGGAAGCTGGTAAATTAACAGGAAGGTGAGGCAATGAAATGAGATATGATGTGCCATTGCCAAAGCAGTCTGCAGTCACAATATGTTTCCAGGTGCGGTTAGGTAGTCAGATTTAAAAGAACACAAAGGCTATGAGAGCTGACATTTGTGGACAAAGAAAATCTGAATGTAGGCTACATAGAGCAAATTCATTCAGGCTATCATACAGTGGCAGTTAACTTCTGATAAAATGTTACTTTGTCGGCAGAAAACCGCATTATTAGGGCTACAGAACCAACTGAAAAAAACTTTTAAGCTTAAAACTGATAACTCACGAGACTTCACAAAGGGCAATGAAAACAAATGAACGATACCACATACAAAACATTTTACCTTTAAAAGTCCAATATGAGCCGAGTCGAGTCATGAAATACGTCCTGAAGTTACATAAAGTGAGTCGTGGGTTTCGTGTTTCAGTCTTTGTTTACAGGTAGGAGGCTGTAGGGCTGTAGCGCGCGCAGGCTCACTCACCTGCAGCTCGCGCTCACACTAGACGAGTGGCGCCTCTTCCGGGACTTTCTGCTGTTACTATAGACACAGCAGCGAGCGAGCAGCAGCGCACGTAGAAAAGAAAAGAAAAGAAAAAAAACGTGACGTGACAAGGGTAGGTGTTTAAGGTGAAATGGCTATAAGGTCATCATCATACTTGGATTACTGATTAATAAGAATGACGTCTCCTTCAAATATAATAATAATTCACGTTTTCCACCTGTTTAGTAACATTTTTTGTTTTGTTGTCATTTGAAATGTACTTCCTCATTGCTTGTGGTCCAAAATTAATTAGCTTGAATGTTGTTAATCTATTAATCGTTCATGTTTACTATGAAGCAAAACTGAGTACAATTCATCACCTTACAAAAAAATTACATTAGACTAAATTATTGAAAGCAAAACACTGCAGTATGCTGATTACTGATTTGCAGCATAGGCCTACAACTATATGCAATGTAACAAGAAACCCCTCCATGAGAAAGAGTCTCAATAGTACACTCTAGGCCTAATAAACAAATGTAATTGTATTGGTTTTGATCCAGTTGTCCTACTGTTACGTCATTTTACATTGGTATTTAAACAAAAATATCACTGTAGTATTACTACTTTGATGAGTTTATGTTGTGATAATATTCAAAGTCTCCTGGTTACATAAAAAAAGGGTCACCTTCCACAAGTTATTATAAGATTATTGTGGATAAAGCTCACAATATATATAATACCGTAGCCGTATGTGGGAAAATCCTAAATATTCCATCCTCACTGGGACAGCTAATAAACATACATAATGAAAAGTACAAATCAGGTCTTTATTGGTTGTGACCTTTGATTACAATATTATTGACTTTTTACAAACTCGTGAGACAGTGAGTTTTCCATTATTACGGAAATATAATTAAATTAATAAATGAATTAATGAATTTGCCTAAACAGGACAGAATACAGGCGCCGGGCAATATACAAATTTTATTCAAACGTACTTTCAAATTTGAACATTATTTCAGTAGGATTTTACAAAGCGTTTTATTTGAAAATTCCCATTGAATACAGTAGAAAAGAGTATAATATATATATATATAGGAATATCACAGATTTAAAAAAATATCTGCATAGCCAGAAAGAACAAGTATAGACCCAACACAACCCCACATCCTTGGCTTGTAAGCAAGGCTGCTGCATACAGATAATATGACCTTTTTCGTGCATTTTTTTCATATTTTTTGCCGATAAGCATTCAGTGAGACAGGTAAGGTAATGGGAGGGATGTTGCCAGACAAACTGACTGCTCCCATGCAAGTCAATGTGCCATATCCTATGTCCACGGGACACAGTAGAAGCTACACATATGTCCAACTACTTTCATTCATAAAAATGTTCTAATTAGTAGTGCTTTATGAAATCCAATTTGGAAGGGATCAATCAAACTAGTGAGCAATCCTGGAAGAACAGATGATGGACACACACACACACACACACACACACACACACGCACACACACCACGCACGCACGCACACACTCCACAATGCAGGTACACTAAGAAAAAAACTGAAATGTTGAAGGAGAATGACCCTTGATTACCCGCTCATTTACCAGCCCCTGAAGCCGCAACAAAGTTATTAGATTATCCCGATGTAAACATTTGTGATTTTGATTGCATTATGGGAAAGATTGACAAATATCTGGCGAGCTAAAACAGTTTTTCAAAATAAAGGTGATTCTGGGGGATGCACTGAGCAGTTCTATTTACCCTCTGTCAATTAGAAAATGTACAACCGAGATAAGTTTCACAGAAATACGTGCACAAAAAACATACCTGTAATGTAAAAGTGTTTCTATATAACATATATATTGTATGTCATTGTGTCGGATGTTATTAATTCAACCCATAAAACTACCATTAACATAAAAGCGTGAATGATGATGTCAAAAGAAAAAAAAAAATAGGTTATTTTTTTTTTAAAGGAATAAATTATAAAGATGATATATATATACAACAAAAATATTAGCATTAAGAGATATTTACAATTAAGTTTCAAGATGCCAATTTAATTGCTATACTGTACACACTGTTTATGGGGCAGGCTTTCTCTGCTCTGCCCCCTAGAGGCTGGAGGAAGACATAGCACAGTACCAAATGATAAATGAGCAACAGTAACAGAATATCTCCAGTGTACGAACCTGCTCAAAAGATGCACTAATTAGAGAAAAACTTAGAATATTTAAAAGTTTAAAGGTGCTCTGAGGAACTTTCAGTTTGTGTTAATTCTTAGGCCCATTGGACAATAGCGGTAGGTTTTACTACGCAGCTATAGTTCAGGGTGAGGGTACCCATGACTAAGGCATTAAGAAAAACTATATAAAAATAGCATTCTTTGCACTGATGGTCTCGTTTGCTATTACATGTCATTTATGATCGTCGGAGGAAAGATTAAACTGTTTCAGAATATTTGAAAGCTCCTCCTAGCACCTTTAAAATCATCCTATGAATAAAACTGAAAAGGAGACATGATCGAATATTCACCTGATTTAATTTAAATGCTTTATATTTTGAAAAACACATATCAGCACCTTGAAACCATGCTGGTGAGCCATTGTTTTGCTACTATACACAGGTGCAAGATCTCAAAAAAATAACAGTGTATAATCCTCAGACTTCATTGTAAGAAAAGTTCAGAGTAGTAAAATACACTTTTAGAAGAAAGTACAAAAGAGATTTATTTCCCCCATTGGCACAAAAAGTCCTTGCAGCAGAATTCTAGGTCTTCTCCATCCTGAGACGACCGGTAGTGGATCAGTAGCCATTTTGTAAGAAAAGTCACAAATTAGATTAGAAAATAGATAGACAATTTCCTGCCTGTTTTCTTCTTTGTATTGGGCTGTATGTCGGTCACAGCGATTAAACCAATTCATCCAATTGGCAAGTGGGACTAAACACACAAAAAAGTGTTACTCTCATACAACAATCTCACAGTACTTGGGGGAACTAGCCTCAACTTTGCACAGTATAGTGGGCGGAAGCATAGTTAAATTGAAATCTTGTGAATCGTTCACCTGAACATATTTCCAGTTAATCCAGGTCTAATAGCAAAATATAACAATGTGCCCAAAGTGTCCTGGAAAAAAAATATTGCATTTTACATCCCAAATAGTTTCTTCTCAACTTAGCAAAATGGAAGACGGAATCTTTCTCAACATGTGTGTGTGTTTTCCCAAAGAAAATGTATTAAAAATAGACATCCCTAAGTGTTTGTGAGTGCTTTTTTTTCAGCAGGACAATTCTTTATGCAAACAATAATTCTCTGGACTCCAATGTTTGACCCATATGCATTTTGTAATGTTATTGTCTGCTGTTTCTTGCAGTCTTAAAGCTGGCAAACTACAACACCAGTCGGGTTTATTAACACAGGAAAAGTGCTTGGGTAATGTAGATTATTAGGGCCTTACAATGATCAAGGATAGTAAGAAAAATAAAATAAAAAATAAAACTTGCTTGGCTGTGATTGATTTGACTGGAAAACAAAAATAAAGTACCGTATGATCAACTCAAAATAATACCACAGTTTAGTCCTTTGAAAAATAGTCCCATTTGTGCATGACAATGACTTTGGAAAGAGGCAGGAAGAGAACGTTTGTGATTGGGTTTTCAACATCCAAATGACACTCAATCAACTTAATGCCATAGAGAGAGTCACTGATTTTACCCAGAATGCCGTCTGCTCTCTGTCCCATTCTACTGCACACACACACACACACACCCACACACACACACACATACTTGTCCATATCCATGCACTCTGAAGTAGATAGCACATGCTCAGTTGTTTTTGTTTGCACATGCTTGACGCTATGACACATGCACACTTCCACACATATCCATGGTTCCACCCCCAGTTTAGAGGTTTTCTGGCCCAGTTTAGAGGTTCTCCCTGGCTGGTATTGGGGCTCCGTGGAGGTGAAGTAATCCTCCAGGAAGCCCTGTAGGTACTCGAAGGTGGGCCTCTCCTCGGGCTCCTTCCTCCAGCACGTCAGCATCAGCTCGTGGAGCGACTCGGGGCATTCGGCCGGGATGGGCATCCGGTACCCGCCTCTACCTGGTCCAACACCTCTCGGTTCACCATACCTGGGAGGGCACAGATGTCATGTTATTATTGTTTTATTCTTTATTTATTTAGTTATTCTATTTTGAATTTATTTCAGGGATAAGGCATATTGATAGCAGCCAAAAATTTAATTTAACTGCCAATAAGTAATAATTTTACAGTTATTGAAGTTACAAAACCTGATAATGTCGTAACTTGCCAAAAAAGTTATGCATTTTCTGAAAAGACTGGAAAAGATTTAAAACGGTAAAAAAAAAAAGGAAAAGATTATGATGCTCAAGACAAACATGAACTAGGGGATCTAAAGGGATACAAGTGCTTTATTGTTAAAGTGCTAAAGTGGCGTAGTGCTAGTATAATAGCAGATTGTTTGCTAAGGTGCTAGTGTAGATTAGCCTGGCTATGGCAAGCCTTCTTATTCAAAGTGAGAGCTAAATCAAATCAGGTGTATATTGCATGATGCCCTATATTATTGCACAAGGTTTGCAGACACAGACGGGTGTCACCAAAGTTAGCAACGGATAATCATAATCTGAATCAGATAATTTTATTATGACCCATATACTCCCATAAAGTCATAGATAATTTATCCTGTTGCCAGTTGGACTGTTGCATCATGATGTCAGTAACTGAGTCCAAATGATATATATATAACCACATGCACAATCTAAAACAATAGATTAAAACATTTACTAAAGAAAATCCTTCATGCACAATGTGAAACAATTACCCTGCATTCCAATTCCCATACTTCCCTATATTTAGTATGCCAGGAAAAGATTTAGGATGTCCCAATACA
>CM047511.1:28631636-28645305 GCA_026122265.1 Ammodytes dubius | reverse complement strand
TGAGAACCCCTGTCTAACGGGACCAATCAGAAAGCTACGCTGAGCATTACTCACACCTAATTAGACTGTGATAATAACGCATTAAATAATCTTAGAGATGGTGAATGGATTCTGGGTGAACTTGACCCAATAATGTTCCACATCTTTTGGCTTAAAGGGCCAGATGCAGCGCTAATCCACCATTGTCCTCCGCTCCTGCCTTCTAGGTCAGTGGTGAGTTAGTGTGTGTGTGTGTGTGTGTGTGTGTGTGTGTGTGTGTGTGTGTGTGTGTGTGTGTGTGTGTGTGTGTGTGTGTGTGTGAATATGGTTAATGGGCGAGGACCACTGGGGGTGTAGCACTACAGTTTATGGTCCACTGCACCTCTATTGATTCATGCAGAGAGCCAATATTCTAAAAAAAACAACAAGTATGACACCCCTTAAAAGGTGCACTAGAGGGGAGTTTGTTTAGAAATGTGCAGAGCCTGCAGTTAGTTTACTCCACATGTAATTCTTAGTATTGAATCGTTTTATCATCATAAATCAACCAAATGTTGGACTAAAATATGTCTGTAGACCAAACAGTAACTTTTCAGGTGCAGCAGACACAAAAATCAAACTTTACAAACGACATGCATATTTCAGAGTGCAAAGCAGCAGGTCAGACAAATTAGCCACTAATTCCGACAGACAATCTTTGGACTGGCCTATGTGCAAGTTATAATTACTTAGACTAGTTTTGCGTTTACTCAAAATGTACATGCATGCATAGAAGAGGTAGCAAAGGCAAAAGAGATTGATATTAAAAGAGGGGGCATGTTGTGTGATGGTGTTGTGTGTTTTCCTTACGTGTTGTTGACTATCTGGAGGCGTTCTCCCTTCCTGAAGGACAGATCTGACGCCGTTCTAGACTCGTAGTCGTACAACGCCACGAAGGTCGTCACACCATCCTGTTAGAGAGAGAACGGTACAACCAATCAGAAATAAGTCTTTGAAAATTTGGTTTGTTACAGTTGCTCCAATTTAGAATAGAAATAGGCCTACATAGAGAAAATAAGTATGTAAGTGTGAAATAGTATGTGCTTCATGCAACAATATATGGCATAGTAATATAAGAATAAGATGTAAGTAAATATGAACATTATACTAAAATATGGATAATTTTAGCACTGAAAATAACAGTTTATGAGATATGTTACGGTTAAATATTGCACATATAAAATATTGCACATGGAAAAAATATATAAATAGAGAGAGTTTATAAAAAGGATTAACCGCTTGAGATGAATTATTTCATTTTCGAGGGGGTCCTTGACACACATCTTGAAAAACGCACGAACACACACAACACCACACACACACACACACACACACACAACACAACACACACACACACACACACACACACACACACACAACACACAACACACACACACACACACACACACACACACACACACACACACACCACACACTAACTATTCCTGAATAAATAATTGCTTTAAATCTGAAAGGTGGAAGTGAACAGTCCAAGTCCAGTTTATCAGAATTTTTTCGAAATACTTGAGGTAGGAGTTGTACAGTTACAAAATACATACAGAAACAACAACCTTCACAACATGTACAATCAAATTCATGACCTGAGATTTCTCACCTGCGAGTGTGATTCTGTTGGGAGTGGCCTGTGCGTTATTATCGACCCCTCCGAACAGGGCCAGCTCTGGTGTTTTGGACTGAGTGCCCCCCAGGCCCACTAGACCTCCATCCACTGTAGTGCTGCGGCTGGGTGTGAGGGACTGTTGGTTGGAGGAGAGGTGGTGTCCTCCCATCCCTCCCCCAGAGCTGAGGTTCCCTTCCAGGCTGCGGGTTCGATGGCCCACGTCCTTGGGTTTGCTCTTGGATCCCCCCATGGCCAAACGCCTACAGTGCAGAGGAATAAGTCTGTTGAGAACACAGATAGAGAGAGAACAAGATACTTAATTGAATTTTCAAAGCAAGTTTTATTATACCAACATTCAGACACTCAAAGGCATTGTTAATGTTTAATGACATTATAATATTGCATTAAATAGACTGTAGAGGACAATGATGTTATAATAACTGATACCGTAATGACAGGCAAAAAAACAATAATTTTTCTGTTTTTGAATGTTATAAAAGCCGATTATGTAGTTACTTGACAATGAAGTAATACAATTTCTGAACCAATAACCTTTTGCTATAATGTCATACATTATTAGATTATCGCTGGTTGCAGTAGTGAGGGTATGTGTGATACTTTATGACCAATTCAAATAAATGATACGACATTATTGCCTCCAGTTATTACATTTTTAAAAAGGGACTTTTTTAACAACCAGCCAATAATGACATAACTTATGACATTATGAGAAAAAAAGGTTTGCGAGACCACATGTGAAAAAATTACACTTAATTGAAATTTCACTTCAAAAAAGGCACAGTACAAATTAAATTGCATGATAATCTTGCAGCAAATTGACTGTCATTTTCTCATACAGTAATACATTCTGTGGAAAAAATTCCTTTGACTAAAAGACCAGATGCAGAAACCGGAGCTGTAATGTAGCCGGCGGCCTTAAGCCCACGGAGACTCAGTGTCATGAGGAACCAAGAAGCAAAACTTCCCCACGGACAGAGGAGCAGCTGCTGCTATGAGGATTCTACACATACATGAGATCCACCAGCAACACAAAACACACACACACACACACACACACACACACACACACACACACACACACACACACACACACACCACGCACGCACGCACGCACACACACACACACACCACACGCACGACAGCAGACATGTCACACATGCCTGCATGCACATGTGTCAACACCAGATGTACATACTGTAGAGAGGCATGCTACAGTATTACGTGCTCTGAGTTCTTTATTCAAACTGATCATGATAGTCATTAAGGGGAAAGTAAAAATACTAGGCTCTTCATTTTAGTAGCATTGCTGAACCAATTCATTGATGCACAGGACATGATGCTATCAATTTATCATGTAAGGAATTTGTAGCAGATACTTGAAGTCAAAGTGATGCCAACACCAGCATGCTTACATACCCACATGATACACATTTTTACCATGTTCACATCTTAGTTAAGCATGTAAGCATGCTACATTTGGTCATTAGAACTAGGCTATATGAAAAAGCACAGCTGGGGCTAAAATGCTCTGAAGAATGCAGTGTGATGATTCTCTATGGTTTCATCACCAAAAATAACCCTGTTAAACTTCCACTGAGCTCATTCAAGCCATTCCTAATATAAAAGAATTGATTATTGCAGCTTCAATGGGAAACAATGATCAACAAATGAATTGATAACGAATTATTGGTTTCAAATCTTAAAAAATAAATGTCTTGAACATATTTTAATTCACAAGTGTCGCTGGTTGTTTAACAGTAAGTAAGTAGTGGGCAGACAGATTGAGTGATGGTATCAGAGTGAACATCAGTAAATCAAAGAGATTATAGTGTTTAAGTGAGTGTCTGGGGCGTGGCCACTATGACCCTTCAGTTATACCCTGACAAGACTTAATGAAACGGAACACAGGTCGAGAGGGCAGTTTTGAATCATGGTAGTTTTTTTTTTTTTCATCCGTGTGTCTCTTCATTTGATCCAGAAGCGCCTACTACTACTACGGCTTATAGAAGTAGCTCTAATAACAGCTTAGCAGAGCGCGGAATCACTACGCGTTAAGCCCAAGGACGATTTAAACGACTCAAGCCTGCGCTATCATGGGGAGATGAAGCCACGGGGGGCGGAGGAGAAATGCTAATTTACAGGAAAATAAGTCAAAACCAAGGTGGGGTCGGTTTAGCTCTTCTGATGAGCAAACAAGGGTAATAATATAATAATCATAATTTCTTCTTTATTTCGTACAAATAAAAACATAAATCAAAAAGCAACAATACGAAAAACCAATTATAAGTGTCTAAAATAATATGTATAGGTACATTGATCGTTTGTGTCCGAAAAGGGGCAGGAGGAAGGCAAAGCTTATAAATTCCCAGAGTCCCTTAGGGTTCAGAGTGCATGTGGTATAGTGTCCAACAACTCAACCTTCCTGTTAACAATCCCTGTCTTACTGTTGTTATCAAGGATGCCATGAATCTGTTAAATATAACACTGGAGCCAATTCACTCTCATTCAAAAGCAATACTCTGTCCAGAACAAGGGACAAGCTACAATCAAGTCAAGCCAACTTTATGTTCAATTTCTGCATTATGTGCCAGACATACAGAGGAGATGAAATTCTGATTAATACACAGCCTAACTAGCATGCTCACAACAATCAGAGCATTGCAGTGAAATATGAAGGGAAATGCTTCTATCATTTAAGCGAGCCTTTTACTGGGGCACGTGACCCAGTGTTGATCTGCTGAGCCCCAGTAAAAAATAACTACACCTTTAATACACTCCAACATCTGCACATTTTATACACACACACAACAGACATTCAGACAATTTGTGTGGCCCCAGTAGGTTTTAAAATTATGTCTAGCAACGCCCCATACCCCTTAATAGAATGATAAGGAGTGGTGAACACACACACACACACACACACACACACACACATGACAATGAAGATAAGGCTACAGGTGTGTTTTCAGTATAGAGATCTTGGTATGAACAGTACATGCTAGTGACACATGTGGGACCATGCAGGAGAGCAGTGATGCAGAAATAAATATTAAAAACAGACAGACAGCGGTGGCAGGACACATTAAATGAATAGTGGATGGGGGAGGGGCAATTTTACATACAGTAGGGGTAAATGTTTTTAGTTGGCATCATCATGAATGGGCTAGATAGTGAATAGGGGTCAACGGGGCTGGACAGTCGATATGTCCCCCCCAGGGTGTGTCTGTATTTAAGGGGGGGGGGGGGGGGGGGGTTTGGGCTATCCCCGGCAGCGTGTGTAGGGTTAATATACAGGCCGTGGTTAACACACATAGACACACGACGGAGCAGACACAAAGATGACGGGTGGCTTGGAGAGCTGCTCTTTGTGTGTGTGGAGCAGACTGGTGTCCATGTTAATAAGCTGTCAGAGCACAGGGGAGGGGGGGGGGGGGGGGGCTGCAGTGTAGTCTACTGTAAGAGGCGCCCCTCGTTTAACACTGATACAAGCTTTCACTCAAAAGGATGGCAGCAATTCTGGAGCAAATCTTGTTGTCCAAATCAGTGAATTTCTCCTCAGCAATCCACTTAATGTCCGTACTGTAATGTGTGTGCACTAAACAAAACAACCCTGGTGTTAATACACAGCTAGGCTCTGTAAATGGATATGTTAACAAAGGGCATGTAAACAAAGGGGGCCCACCGTAGGTAGCGACATGCCCATTACAGAGCCTAGGCTGTGTGTTAACGCTGGATTTTTTTTCCGCACACACATACAGGTAGAGATTGTGAGGAGGTATTACTGATTTTGACAAAAAGTGATTTGGACCAAATAATCTGACTTATGCTGACATGCTGGATAGGCTTGTAGGACAGCAGCTGTGCATGTAACACAACATCCAGTTTTAGCCACTCACACATTTCAAGGTTGAATGGAATTCATTTTGTTTTTTTGGCCAACAATGTCGTAATGCTTTGAACCAGACTGTGGAATCAGACGAATCCATTGAGAAGTCAGAAGAAAGGAAGACTGAACCTAGTACACTACACATGAAACAGACTAGCCTATTAACAGTCTCTGGTCTTGCTTCACACTCCGTTTCCAACAAAGCAATCTTTTGTGGGTTCACAGCAAGCGACAACACACACACACATGCACACACCACACACACACACACACACACACACACAACGGCCTGTGGCTCGCGGGCTGCCAGATCTTAGCGTGTTCAAGCTCGTATAGCCAGCAGGAAATAGTATGGAAATTAAAGGAAGTCACCAAGCCAGACAATGTCGGAATCTAGTCTCGCTTGTGTGGTTGTGTGTGTGTGTGTGTGTACTTGTGTGTGTGATGTGTGTGTGTGTGTGTGTGTGTGGTGTGTGTGTATGTATGTGTGTGTGTGTGTCTCACCATCATCAGTAACTAATGGCAACAGAAGCCCAAATTTCTGTCCTAATAGGGTTGAGGTACAGTAGCATGTAACTACAGTTTAAGAGGCACGCGCTGTGATGAAAATCCCTTTCGGCGAGGCGGTGGGGGGTGTGGCTTCCCAGTTGGGGGGGGATTTGTTTAATTATGCATAAGATCTGAATTCCAAATCCAATCCTTCAAATCTCCTGGGGCGTCGGTAATGGGAATAGTCTTTTAAATATTGCTGCCGGGGTTGGTTTTCACCCCACCCTTAAAATGCTGCATATCCCTTGTTTTGCTTGCTTTAATTTCAATTTTATATGAAAAGATCAAACAATTACAACATCACTGAATGGCATCCTCTCATTGAAATAAAACAAAGGGAGGTGATGTCATTCAGTCGCTAATAGGCTTTAGAGATGTAGACACTGCTGGTCCATTCCACCAAACAAAACAGGGCTTTGTGGTGAAAATGACTGTGCTCTGGTTTAAAAAAAAAAAAAAAAAAAATCTCTCTTTCATATATTGGGAAATATCAAATACTCATGAATATCAAAATTGAACAAGCTTGGTTGTTTATTTTGTTTTGTCTTTTGTTTGTGTGTTTGCTTTTCAAGTGTGTGTTTATGTTTTATGTTTATTTTGTCAAAGGCAAAAATCCATAAATAAAGTATTAAAAAAAAATGAACAAGTTTCTTCGGACATTCTTGTTGTAGAATGATAAGATTATTTTTGCCAGTAAGAAACTAAGGCAAACTCAGTAACACAGAAAGACAGTGAATTTCTGCTATGTGAATTCACGGCAAGTTAGGACTTGTGTGTGTTTTTTCAATGACATCTACAGTAGACCCCCTCACTTCTTCCACCTCTCAAAGTGCTGGCTGCCTAAGACCATGTTGTTATTCTAATAATACAGGGATTTGAGCATGTTTTGACACCCTTCCTTCACTAGAAAGAACACTGTTTAAAAAGCCTAACAGCTATAAAGGTTAAAGGTCACTATTAAGCTTATTTCTGTAACGCAACAATTACAACAATGGAACCGTTGTAGGAGTTACAAGTGTTCTGGCTTAATGACACGTCTTTCACTTCACACATAATAGACCACTGAGAGAAAGGGAACATGGGAGTGGAGTTTAAAACCAAGTTTTCTCTGTCACTACAGGTAAGAGAAATACAGCCCGAAAAAATTTAAACCAGTCTGGATTTTTCTTAAATCGTTATCTTTATCTTTACAAAACTTATTAAAACTGCTCTAAATGACAATATTCTTTTGTGAATTTGGGAAATTTTTGTCAGTAGTTTATATTATAAAATCAAAATGTTCATTCTACTCAAACATATGCCTCTAAATAGTAAAACGAGAGACACTGAACATTTGGAGTGTTCACATAATTTTTTTCCCATAGCTGTATGAAAAACTTGGAACAGTGGGTTTGAAAGGATATGAATCTTCTGCCTAGTCTGCTTTTATACTGTAACATTTGATTTTTTAAATTTTTTATTAAGTTAAATGACTAAATACATTTACATCTCATCACTTCATACTGCTCAAAAACTTGAGCAGTGGTGAATGATGCCATCTTTAGTGACTAGCTTCTTGTCCTCGAAGGCCACCGTAGCTTCTGTACATTCTCCAGAAAGGGAGGGAGAGCGGTGCAATCTAGAATCTAGAATCTCACCACTAGATGATGCCAAAATACACCTTTACTACACACTGCACCTTGAACATTTTATGTAACCTTAGCTTGAATAAGTACTGCTTAAAAAGTAGAAGTAAATTTGGGATTAGGAAATGGTACTTAAAAGCTAGATAAGATTTAATATGACCATGAACGGGGCACACAGGACATGTCCCGGGAAGTACAAGAGAGACAAATTAACATTTAGTTTTCCACGTGTCTCCTCTGCCAGTCCTCTACAGCGAGCACAAACAACAGGTGCCAGACTGCAGGGAGATATAATCCGTTTTTTCATTGCATTTGCATAAGCGCACATCAAACGTTTAAATGGCGTGTGTGAGGCTGTGTGTGTGTGTGTGTGTGTGTGTGTGTGTGTGCGTGCGTGCGTGTCTGCCTGTGCCCTGGTGTGTGTGTGCCTGCCTGTGCCTTGTGTGTGTGTGCTTCGTTCATTCGCGTGTGCTGGGGAGCGTGTACTCAAGTGGACCGGATGGATGGACACAAGCTGTACTCAGTCAAAATTAGAATAGTACAAAAACAAAACTCACACTTGACCGGTTACAACCTCAGTTCACAAACATTCCAAAAGGGATTCTTTTTTACGTTAGACAGAGCTATGTAACTATGACTACAGTGTGTGTGTGTGTGTGTGTGTGTGTGTGTGCCTTAAGGGAGTGTGTGTCCGTGCCTGTGTGCAGCCTGGTGGATGTATTCCTTCATCTCAATGCTCTTAATGTAATTACTACGGGTTGGTATGTGTGTATGTGCTGCGTGTGTGTGTGTGTCTGTGTTGTGTGTGTGTGTGTGTGTGTGTCTGTGTGTGTGTGTGTGTGTGTGGGAGGATGTGGGGGGGCTTTGGCTCCTGCGTCACCAGCCACCAATCGTCGCATAATCCAGCCGTGCTTGTTCCCTTCAGATTATCAACATATATTTTCCCCTAATCGTGTTCGCACAAAAACGATGTGATGACATTCCATCTGGGGCCTTGTGAACAACACACACACACACACACACAAACACACACACACACACACGGGTGTATAGCAATCGACGAGGCGGGATGGACCGGTAAAACCACTAGTAGTACAACCGCAACTGCTGCTGCTTAGTCCTCCAAGCACTCACTTGTTTAATCCTGTTTCGACAAATCCAGATTTTGCGGTGAAAAAAAAAAAAGTCATAAAAATGTACTTCGAAAGCACCTTAGAACGGTTTGAATAAGTAACTTAAAAGGTGCAATATGTAACTTTGAGTGTGTCAGAGAAGTGAAACATTTTTCTAAAGGTTTATTCTCATAACTGAATAAACAAAAAACTTTCCTCACGGGAAAATTGTGTTCCCTTGGAACACTGTTTGAAGTTAGAAAGCTTACCGAAAAGTTACTGTTTCACTGTTGTTGTTTACAGCAGCAGGGCCTGCAAACAGTTTCGATTACAAACTTATTCTAGTCTTTACGTTTGGTTCCAGGTTCCACAAAATAATTGATTTATGATGATAGAATTATTCAATACTAAGAATTACATGTTTATATATTTTTTTTGTAAACTAACTGCAGGCTCTTCAAATGTAAACAAATCCCCTTCCTCTGAAACTACGTAGTGCACCTTTAAACGCTCACGGCAGTTGGGCTGCTTCCTGGTTTCTGAGCAAACAAAAGGTGATAGTCCAACGTCATTTAGTTTCTCATCTCCGTCAACAAAACGTTAAAAAAGAGGAAATGGCTGTTTGGATGTGCATGCTAAACCAGTGCTGCCCACGCACAGGTTTCAGTGGCCGACTATAGAATCCATCCACACTTCCCATTTACTAACCAATTAGGTCAATGATTACAAAGAGCCAGGATGAAGTAAGAGTGTGTAGGAGTCAGTGTGAGTCATGATATTAACTGAAGCTCCTCTTTTGTATTGTGAGCAGAGGTGGACAAAGTATTCAGATACTTTTATAAAGTAAAAGGTACAAATACCAAAATAAGTAAGTCGAAAATGTTACCAAAGTAAAAGTGTCAAGGATAATCAGGAAAATGTACTTGAAGTATTTAAAGTAGAAGTATTCAAAGCACTGAGGCTTCAAAAACCCAGGTCAGATTTCTCTACCCTTATGATGTCATGAGGGTAGAGAAATATAGAGGTTACTGAACACAGGTTTTCAGAAAGGTGGTGAAAAAGAAAGAGAGAGAGAGGGTTGTTTTGTCTCATACTTTGGTCTAGACACACCAGGGACTCATATTAATGTTGAAAAAGCATGAACACAATTGTACAACTACACACTGAGTCAAAGGGTGAATCCACTAAAGCTCCTTCGTGTTCCGAGGTCTGAAGGTAAACACACGCCCCGATGGACTTTGCTGAGTCCTGGATAAAGTGTGTGTACCTACGACCCCCACCACACACACACACGTGCACACACACACACACACACACACACACAACACACACACACCCCCTGTGCTCCTGTCACGGACCGACACAGCGATGGGGAGATGGTGAAGTCAATATTTACCACTCCCACACAACACACACAACACACACACACACACACACACACACACACACACAACACACAGCCCCGGCCGTTGCCATGGAGGCGATTCCAAGCATTCCACAAAGCAACAAACTGCACAGATGTAGGATAGCTGCACACAGACGTTCCGGGACAAAACCCTCACTCAACAGACAGGACAGACAGACAGACAGAGAGACAGACAGACAGACAGACAGACAGACAGACAGACAGACAGACACGACAGACAGACAGACAGACAGACAGACAGACAGACAGACAGACGCTACTGAAGGAAAGGCAAAGATTAGTGGAGGCTCCCGCTCACTAAATTACTGTATTTGTAATATGTCTGCTGTCGCTTCCTGGGAACATTTGGGGGAGAAACAACGAAAGAGGGGGAGTCACACAGAGATAGAGGGGAGGGAGGGAGGAAGGGATAGATAGAGAGATAGAGAGATAGATAAGACACTTGATAAACTTGTCAAAAAGAGACTAAAAAACTAGTATAAAAAAAAATACATAAACCTTGCAAAAAACATAAATAATAGATGAAATCTCCTGAAGGTAATTCTTTCCGTTGTGATGTTTTTTGGTTGACACCACACAGAAAGAGTCCCATCATAAAAACATCATGTTTACTCCCAGCCTCTCAGGAGCCCGCAGAGCACAGGCTGCTATAATAGGATCAGAGCCTGTGAGCCCTTATCCTGCACACTGTGTGTATTTGTCACCACTGGGATTTTTTATTTTTTTGCCAAAAAAATAGCAATCAACAGAGGCGGTTCTACCATGAGGAAAAGGAAGCAATTGCACGGGGCCCCAAGTTAACCAAAGGCCCCATAAATTCCTCATTAACTTGTGTTATGTTTTTTTTTTTTTTTTATTTGACATTTTTCATTCTTAGAAATGTTACTCTCTGAAAATCCAAACCCTAAAATTTGTAAATAAATCAGAAATATAATATATTTTTTATGTGTTTCCCAAGTTTTTCTATGGTCGTATGTCTTCCATCTTGTGTTACTAAAGTGAACAGATAACACACAAGACATGAAGAGGACAATATGGAGGCACAGAATCAAACAAAAACAAAATAGCAGTTAAACGTATAAATGGATTTGACTTAAGTCTTACTGTATTTGATTTGTACGATTATTATTATGTACTGTTTATTGGACAAATTTAATTTGATTCTTTGGCGGCAACATTGTTTTTGAAACTTTCATGCCAATTAAGTCACTTGGATAGCAAGTTGAGGAAATAAATTACACATTCCTAGATAAACAATACAATATATATTTCCTAGATATACAATATTTGCCTTGAGCCCATAAATGGTTAAATCCGCCCCTGGAGATGTTTTGCCAAAAAATGCCACACGACCTTAAAAATCATATGACATCTCTGGGCTGGTGGAGCTAAGCAGCAGCTGGCCACTCTATCTTAAACCCTATGCTTACAGGGGAATTTTCTGTGTGTGTGTGTGTGTGTGTGTGTTTTGTGTGTGTGTGTGTGTGTGTGTGTGTGTGTGTGTGCGTTCGTGCGTCCACTTTGAACAACACAGAGGCGCTGGCACCAACTGCAGGTTCATGGATTTTCTGTTATCCCCTGTTCCTAATCTGTGTATGACATGCATCAAATTATTTTGGGATTGAGGCTCAGTAAGAAAAATATCTGGGCCATTTTAGACGAGGTGACGTCTTAGTTTTTTGCAATACAAGGAGGAAGCAGTGAAAAATGTTCTGTTAAAAGGAAGAGTCCAACATTCCTTAAATATGGTAATTAGCTTTCTTGACACAGAGGTAAAATGGTATGTATGCTAAATGTTAGGTTAGCTTAGCATAACGGCTGGAAATAAATGGTTGCTTTTACACGTAAGATTAAACAAATAGGGATTTAACATTGATAGCACACAAAACCTCCAGGAAAATAAAATGATGTATCTCTACACTCGATAAATGTGAGAAGATAACCATGAAATAATGTCTATATTTCCATTTTTAAAGTAGCTAAAAGTAAATCAGGTCAATATGGAGCTACACAAATACAGATTTGAAGCTCTTTGTAGCGTGGAAGAGCCAGATAATGTGTTAAAAAAGATCAATTATCCAGTAGTTTTAATGCTAAGCTAAGCTAACACTCTGCTGGCTGTAGCCTTATATTAAATGGACAGCTATGAGAGTGGTATTACTCTTCTCATTTAACTCCCAGAAAGAGTGCGAATAAGCATTGTCAAAAAAAAATGCAAAACTTTTTTCTTTGAGTCAGGGATCAATTCCTTCTTTGCATCTCTCTCTCTCTCTCTCTCCACCCACTCCACCCCTATGACGTCATAGCCCATGCTGTAATGTTTGAACCCTACACTCCCTAGTTCCATACCCAGCAGCACTGTCATTAACAATGCAGAAGTAACCACGTCACAGTGAGACATAGGGCCTTATCTTTTTTTCTTCCCCTTCCTTTTACTATTCTACACTACAGCTGATCTAGTTAGCATGAATTGGGCGCACAATTGGGACATATTTATTTATTTCAATAACATCCCGCCTTTTTAATATATCTGTAACATTGCTGGTTGTTTTCACTCGGAGGCTTCATCGATGTGAAGTAATTTCATTGGATTGTGGGTCAGAATTGCCCCAATAGCATGCTGATTTCCACACTAAAAATCACAACCGGATGTAGTAGTGCAAGGGCATCCAGGTATTTCTTTTAAGCATGCTGCATCTGTCCACATGTATTGGGACATCCTTAATCTTCTTCTACCATACTAATTAGGAAGTATGGGGATTGGTCTGGAGAAAAAACAGTTGAGTCACATGACCACTTATCTGTCATACAGCACAGAGTGAGTGTCTGGGTGTGGTCTACCTGAGTGAGTGTGTGTGTGTGAGAGAGAGGTTACACACCCAGCCAGTTTCCCTTTGTACGTTTGATGCAACAACACAATCAAAGATTGAAACCCTTTGAAACGTGTCCCTCGTGGCATTGACCAGACAGAAAACAAAGTCGGCACTTTCTTACCAGCACAAAAACAAAAAAATTAGTCACCGAAATTTAACGGACACTTTTGACTATATAGCCTTGCTGGTTTGGGTGTGACGGCCGGGCGTTGGTTCGACACAAACACACACACACTGAAATCATTACTGTACATTCTTCCTCTTAGCTCATCTTCATTTGTTGCAAAACAGTGACTCAATTCCACCACATTAACCAATAGTTAACCATTACACAATTATTCTGTTTACAGTAGCCGAACATGCCAATAGGGAAAAAGAAAGCCCAACTGTCGAATGGTACGTTAAACAATTGTGAAGCCAGTGTTAAAACACATGCTCTTGTTTTATGGCCCAGGGTCAGTCAGCTGTTGTCTCGTCCCTGGAGACAGACAGACAGACAGACAGACAGACAGACAAGCATCCAACAGCAGCAGCAGTT